>JAULKM010157744.1:0-16674 GCA_032355605.1 Rubia tinctorum
GACGCACAACCCGGACCATACGTCCGCCTCCATGTGGAACAGGTGGAAAATTTTGTCAAGGGCGTCATTAGCACATGTGAAACACATTTAACTAACACTGTATTACTTCTGCCATTATGTGCTACGTGTTTCACTGACTTATGATGTGTCTTTCATTTTATTCAGTTTTCATTATTATTATCGTCCATGGATTAAATAACATTCAATATATATGTATTTAATTTCGTTCATCCAAATTTCGTAAAATATGAGAGTATTAATTTCCGTTAAATTAAACAAAATCAATTTGATAGTCGCGGTTGCGTTCGCCTCTTCATTTAAAAATCAATTTCGGAGGCCACATTATCAAAATGCTCCCTCTTCATCTTTCTATTTTTCGTAAAAATAAAACCGGAACAGATAATAAATAAGATTACATTCGGGTTAAAGACGTAATATTGAAAAACACCTTCTCAAAAAAAAATCAAAAAATCATAAATAAATGTGCAAAACAAAAAATTCTAAAAAAAATAGGAGGGCACATTATGGAAATGCGCCCTCTTCATTTTCAAATTTTCTTTTTTCCTTCAATTTACGGATACAAATCAATAACAATAAAATATTAAATTAGGAGTGCGCATTATGGAAATGTAACCTCTCCATTTTCAAATTTTCTTTTTTCCTGCAATTTGCGGATACAAATCAATAAAAATAAATTATTAAATTAGAAGTGCGAATTATGGAAATACAACCTCTCCATTTTCAAATTTCTTTTCAGCTTTTCGCATAACCCAACATCAAAAAAACAAAAAAAAACAATTATACCACCATGAGGGCACATTTCCATAATGCGCCCTCCCCTCTTTGCATCCATCCCTCATTCCAACCCTATTCAGCATCCAATTGGGGGGCAAAATACCCCCCAAAAAATAAAGCACTCGCTTGTGAGAAGGTGTGAGTAGGCTCACTGCCCAAAAAGAAAAAACTTAAACCCGACAACAAGAATGCGAAAAAAGCATCGAAAATGCTGGAGAGAAATTTAGCAAGGTTATTACTCAGCATTATCCATCATGTCATCTCTTGCTCAATTGCTGTTACTATATTTTGTTTTGGCTTTGCTCGACTCTGGGCTACACTTGTATTCTTCTATGTGCCGTAATTACCCAATCTTACGGGTAAGTATTCCTTCTTTTCATACTGGGTGAGTCATTCTTGACAAAGAAATTCTTCAATATGCCTTCAAATATTATTACAGTTGTCTTTGTCATGGCCATGAATTTTATGGAATTAGTAGTAATAATCCTTGGACCTTTTGCATGTTGGGGCTCTCATTGGCATCGGCTCTTGAAAAAAATTCCTTATGATTTTTCCATATTCCTGTTCTTGACTTGGTGAGAGGTGTTTGGGGAACGGTGAGCTACTGGTCAATGATTCTTTTCCTCTCATGAGAGTGGTGACTTTCCCTTTCTTGATCATTCCCCTTCCATGGGCGCCTTCTTCAGACCTTTCTCACCTTGCTCATTTTCTATCTTTTTGTAATTTGCTTCCTCCATTCAGATTAATGTATCTACCATTTTCTGGAATTCTCTTGGGCTTTCCAACATGTTTTGTGTGATTGTTTTTTGTAGAACTCTCATGATCTCATACCATTCATGAATGCCCCCAACGACATCTGGTACGTGAGATCTTTGACCTCTAGACTTTCTGAAATGAAGCGATCATGGTACTCTGCGATGCTTTTCCCACTTCGTTGTGACACATTCATTTGATTCTGTGAATGTCTTCGTGAATTTCTAATTATGGCACAATTTGCTAATAAAATGATCTGCTATTTGAGCCCATGTTTGGATTCTCTTAGGTAAGCTATCACACAAAACTATTGCAGTCCCCCCAAGAATATGGAGAAGGCTTTGCATACCAATTGGATTGGTGCATCGGAAAACATCATCCTGGTCCTGTAAGATTGCATGAATTCTTTGGGATCTATCATCCCATCATAGGCTTTCAGTTGGGTGAGCATTTCGAAACCTTTTGACGTTGCAATATTTTGTAATTCTTCCACCAACGGGAAGTGTTTCGCTTCATCCTCAACATCGTAGTTCATATCTTTTTCTTGGTTTTTTAGTTGCTCTCTTGACTACTACTTTTCTATTCTCCGTTCTTTCTCAGGTTCCCAAGTGGGTTTCTGGTTATTTTGGTTTATATGTTCTAACAAACTCCACGTAGAGTTTCTCCCAATTTGCTTCGAGGAAAGCCTCGAAAACCAACTTCTGACTATCAGCATAAGGGGATTTTGCTTCTGTGTCATCCTTGGATTCTCGAAACTTTTCAATTGAGATGGGTCCTTGCTGGCCTAGCGTGTTCATTGGTGGTGTGGGTTTGTCAACTATAATAGATTTACCAATAGTGATTTTGGCCCTGTCATATTATCGACTTGGCTTGTCTACCTCTTGGCCATTGACACCATAACTTTAAAGGAAAAATGAAGACTATCTTCCCCACAGTCAGCCTCACTAATGCAGTTGTTCCTTTCAAGTGACTGTGGCGGTCCCACCTTGTGATGAACCAGAGGTGCTTTGATCCTGTAACAAATCTCCCATATTAGATCTAGGGTAAAAGCTTCGATGCTTAAGTTAGTATTGAGTGTCTGACTATATATTTTTATTCCCATTTTTACCTACCTTCATTCCTTAAGCCACCGTCTATTTATAGACCTCTTCAGCCTACACTATCGGAGTGTTGCTTAATGTGCAAGTCATGTTGACCGTGGTCATCCTGGTGGCTCTATAACTCCTATGAGCGCATATTATGGGTCACATTTTTTTATCATGGGCTGAGCAGTGGCCACTCACGTCGCTTTTGTGATAGTGGCCAAATATCTCTCTGGGTGGATAACGTACAACACACGGAGCAATATTGTCAATCGGTGTTCACTTTCCATCTATACGAGCTTCACTGATCTTGTTGGGCTTCCCTGTGTATGGGTTAGGCCTAATGTTTGAGACATATATATAATAGTAACCGTGACCTCAAATTAGAATAAATTCTCCATTCAAGTTTATATAAATTCAAGTATGGATTATATTTGTGCTTTCGATGGGGTCCAAAATCTCCATATACGGGACGATGTTGTCATGCCTCTCAAAGATAATATTTGTAGGCCCAAATTACGGCTAACTACTAAATAGTAACTAGTGGTAAGTCGGGATCGTCCACGAGGAAAGGGGGATTTATCAAATGTTGAGCGTAGTTAAAACATACGAAGAAATTACTCTAAGTTCGTGGTAACAAAGTTGGGAGGGGGTTGATTTTAGAAAACACTACGACTATTTTAAGCAACTAAATTAACAAACAATTAGAATAAATAATGTACATACGATCACAACCAGCACGAAAGATGTAACGAAGATTATAGCGAGTCTTGGGCGCAATGGTTTACATTTCTAGTCAACCTTTGATCACAGACTGATTATCATATTTTCATGCATTAACCACATATTTTTGAGAACTTGTCAACACCTTTCGAGTGTAGACATTTCTAACCTCTCCTCGTTTATAGTTAGAATGGGCGATCAGACACACACAATAACCCTTACCCTCAAGTCACTCTAGGGGATAGACATCATAGAATACCCTGAGGATAGAAATAAACATGGAGATTCAATAAAACTAACTCAATGTCCTACAAGAAAAAAACACCGGGCTAACAAAATTATGTTTCCTAATGACGACTACGAGGATCAGCCTTCATGCTAGGCGTTATTTGTGTGCTACTTTGATAATTAGGCAAAAACCATTCAAATTCATCCTAAACCTAATCAAATTCATCAATCAATAATCATAATTAGTTGTCACACCCAATTTTAACCTAACATTAACCAACAATAATCACATCGACAAAGAGATAAACTATCACGGATTTAACCAAAAACCTAGAAAATAATCACCTCACAATCATCAACTAGTTGTACATCCTAGTCTAAATCATGCATTAATCACAAACAAAACATAAAACATTATTGATAATCTTAGCACAAAGTAGGATAAATAAAATCTCACATATTCATACTAAAAATGCTTACCAATTTCTCCCAAGAGTATAATTATCCTAGATAACTAAAACTCATAAAATAGAACATAGTTCCAAATAGAAACATGGAAGAAATTGAATGAGAAATGTAAAAACTAGGGTTTTGGAGGCCCCAAGTCGGGCTCACCTCAAATGGGGAAGAAGTGGGATTATTTATAGTCCAAAGAAATAAAGAAGAAAAGACCAAAAAGAGTCAAATTCGGGGTGAATTTCCCGGACCGCGACATATTTTGCGGCCTTCAAAGGAGCTGCTTGCCTCCTCTTATTTTAATCGCTACGAGTGAACCGCTAATCCATATTAGGAGTTCTGATAGTCAATTTTATATTACTCGCGGAGACTAATCCAATGATGTTATTTATGGACTAATCCAATAATGCTATCTATGGACACCTATTCAATACTCAGATAACTTTTCACCCACTACTTTATCTTCTCTTCATTCATTCTTCAATCCATACTCTACCACTTTGTAAATGGCCTTCCTGTTAGTAAATCAATAATTATATAGCAGTAAATATATATATATATATATAAACTTAAATTGATTTCATTCAAAGAACACATTGTAATCATAAAATAATACATATATGATTGATGAACAGTAAGTTTGTATTACCTTGATAGAAAATCAATTTGGTAATCACAATCTGAGGTGAATTGACCACAAGCCGAACACGTATTCACCCTCTATCGATATCCACGTAGACTACCTTCTTGGGATCCTCTAAGGATTAACCGGTCACTAGATCTACAACTAGGTCTAAAGAGTTATTTTGTTTTCATTCTCACTCTAATCTCAATAACCAGGACTATAAATAAGGTTGGTATTGGGCTTGGCCCAATCATATCCAAAACCATAGTATCTTATTTATCATCAAATCCTTAGGATTCATATATCTTATACATTAATCCTTCAAGTTATTTTAACCCAATAAGCAATCCTATGTGTGTGACCCTTTAGGTTCCTAATCACGTTGGCAATATATATGAATTGGCTTTAGGACATTAATAAAAAAACTCCCACTTAGCCTAAACACAATTAAACCATGAGATTTCCAATCCATATTCAAAGACCAAGATTGGCCTCTAGTCAGACATCATGACCACCCAAGTGATAGGAAATATATGTGATCGTTTTCACTTTTCCAGAAAATAGGATGTCGTGCAACTAATATTCTTTCAACATACTATATCCCAATCAGTTCAAGAGTAAGGATAAGTGCTAACTCTTAAAGAACTAATTATTTCTTTTCTTGTTCCCCAAATATGACTTGTGTGAATTGGATTTAGAACACTTTCTAAAATCATTTCAAGTTTCCACAAACATTTTAAAGGCAAATTCCAACATGTGGCCATATGGGGATATGTTCTTCTTACTATTAGAAGTGGTGAATTCTTTATTGACCATAAACTATCAATCCACACTTCATAATACACCCAACTCTAAAGCACAATAACCAACTAAGGTTAAGGACAATACGAGAAACAAGTATAATATTCCATACTCTAGACACTCTTATGATCTCAAGTCCGAGAATCATTTTCATTTTATGTATAGAGAATAATTTCATTAGCACTTAAATAGTTCATCTTATGGAAAATCTCAAGACAGGTCAATACAATGAACTTGTTCTCAAACAAGCATTCACACATTTGCTCTTGTGTCTCTGGACAATAGTTGACGAGATCAACTACTCCCTACAATGGAAAGGAACAAACCATGTGCTTGTCTATCTGTATTAACAATGTCCCATCTTATTAATAATATGATTAGGGATAATTTAAGAACAATATGTAAGAATGTAAAATAATCTCATCATCGTAACACTTTACGATTTCTTTCATACAAATATTATTCAAGGGACTTTATTATTTATCTGTTGTAATTAAACATAGAATAAATAATAAATAGGTTCATATCACCAAAAATTTTGCATAAACTCAAGCAGGTTCAATCTTGTCCACATACTGAACTCCCACTTTGACTAAATAAATTCCATCTAATTGTTTAGTCAACTATTGAACAACTTCATCGTCAAAGGGAATCTAGTGGACATTACTTTCTACTCTTGTATCTTATCATTGATCAAAATCATTTGATAATCTTTTGCATCAATAAGTCCAATAAATATTTGAACACTCTGTTGTGCTAGACATGTAACATAAAATAATCAAGAGTAAGCCATAAACAATTATTTTTCATGAGATCTAAATCTTCAAAATTGTACAGTACTGTAATCAACTCAGTTTCTATCGATAATAGTTTCTAATACGTCTCTACGTATCTAAGATATTCTTTAAATTTATTTCCCTCTCAAACACACACAAAACAACATGACTGCAAAAATCA
Source organism: Rubia tinctorum (assembly GCA_032355605.1). Lineage (NCBI taxonomy): Eukaryota > Viridiplantae > Streptophyta > Magnoliopsida > Gentianales > Rubiaceae > Rubia > Rubia tinctorum. Next base: position 6,421 of record JAULKM010157744.1, read on the forward strand.
ATGTTGTGAATTCTAACATTTTAGAATTTTCTTCTTGAATTTTTTAAATTCATTTTCTACATGAATTTATCACATATAATACAATGAGAAAATATTATTTCTCCCACTAATTGATTTTTTATTGTGCAAGATTTATAACTAATTTAATTTGAAAAATTAATTCTTTGATCTTCGAATAAAATATTAAAATCCAATATTTTGCACAATTTATAATAGTCTTAATACGAAATTCAAAGTTATATCATATAAATCTCATTTTATACAATACAATTTCGTAAACTTTGACTGTTTCATGCAACTATTGAAATCATATCATCAAGAGACATATTTATTTCTATATTTGATTTTGTTATCTGTAGTTAAAATTTCTCCCACTTATTTTTCTGGAATAAACACTTTATTTTTTAAAAATACTTTACCATGAGATAACTTCTCATAAAGATCGTATATCTTATATAATCAACTATATGAAAATAGGAGATAATACTAATGATATAATCTAGAAACTTCATAAATCATAAATATCAAATTATTTAGATTTTACTTTTATACATCACTATCCTATAGTGCGTATAATGATAACTATACGATCCAATCATAATACTAGATTACCCTTATCTGAACATTTGAATTTAATTTATGTATTTGAACTAATGAAATTCTAAAACTCATACATTTCAATAAGTCTTATTTAATCATCCGAATGATAAAAATTGAGTTATGAAAATGTTCTCTAACAATAACTGTTATAAGATAAATACATTAAATGTATAAAACAACAATACTTTTGACTTTTCACTTGAAAGTAATTTGGTCAATAAATAGGATAATGATATTTACGTGTCACAATCGATTCAAAATCAAGAGTTCCACATATCATCAATTAGACCTATTTTAACGTCAAGTGTATGTTATCTTATTTGGATAATATAAATCATTCATACATAAAAATCAGTCCAAAAAATGTTTTTCATTATATAAAAGAATAACCAATTTATTCATCCTAACATGTCAAACATAATAAGCCTTATTTTAGACAAACGAAAATCTATAACGATTTGTTATTATTCCAACAGTGAAAGAAGAATTCCAAACACATACTTTTACAACTGTTGTTAATTATATGAGTTCTTTCACTATTATCAATATAATTTATCTTTTTTTTAAAATATTGATACACAAAAATACACATGGTATCACATATACAAATAATTCAAGTATAAATTAGAATAATAATTATCCTTGCACCCGATGAAGAAATTACTAAAATTTCTCATTTCAGCATACAAAATCTCACAGTCTTAATTCAAGAAATAAAATAGTTACTTTCACAATTAATTTCCAAAATTAATCATGGATCATACCCATTAAACTATCATATTTCATTCCTTATCTTATAAGAAAACTCTCAGCTTTCAATAATGAATAATTTTTTAACTAAGACCACACTTAAAATTAACTAATAATAATACATCAATCAACATTCAAAATGTATCATTATTTTATGAACATGTGTCATCCATAACAATTTAGAACTATGAGTTTACGATATATAACGGTTATATCATCATATACTCCTTGTTTCTTCTAAACACTCTAAATAGTTAAACTTAGTTAGATTGAGAAAGTTTAGTCATAATCTTAGAATGATAACCATTCTCAAATTTTCAAGAAATTGTAGGACCGACTAAATGACAGAATTGTAGATTCTACTTACTCATATTCTATAGTACATACAAAAAAAGAAGAAGTTAATTGTGCAATTTAACAAAGCCAAAACATGTGGATATAAAAATAATTAAATTTTAGTTTTGCTCCCACTATTTTATTCAAATTAATAACCCTTAAATACTGATTCAGGAATTATCTTATAATTCCAAGTGAGCTAGGCTCCCTTCTAGTTATCTTGACCTTGAGGATTCCCAACAAATAAAAATAATTTTGCACGGTAGATACGTTTTATCAGTTACTACACTTTGTAATTCCTAGATTATTAGGTTATCAACTATTAGTATGCACACTATACATGCCACCTAACTCTTTGCCGCGAAACACATGACCTTGAGGATAGCCAACAATTCATATGTCCCGATAAGTTGAACCCACTATCATAGATCACATGTCATAGCATCAAATACATCATAGAATTAATGACCATGAGTAAACCCAACAAATCAATTCGCACGAGTATGGTTGCAATGCTATAATAATGGAAGGCAACTATAAAACTTAATATATTGTCTCAAATCATAGAATTTTGAGTTAACCCATCGAATTCTATGTTTTGCTAAAAGACCCGTTATTCAAAGTTTTTTAAAATAATTAATCGCGTTTATAGGGTTCCCAGCCCTTCTCTATTAAAAATTCAGTTGTTGCCAAAAATGGCTTACATCAAGCGATGCTCGAAGGCTTACATCTAAGCGATGCCCGAAGGCTTTAATTTGAGGCGCTAAGTAGATAGTAAAATTCTAAACTAAGGTTTCAAATGGCTAAAACAGAGATACATCAAGGCACAAATGGATAATACACTACTAAGCAAATGCCAATGTGGCAGCGAAGAAGGACAAATCAAAGAGAAAGCGAACCTTTAGTGTAGTCACATTAGTACGACATAAGACTACCATCAGGAGCAAATACAATGAAGTATCAAATAGACACACACCAATTAGAGTGCATAAAAGTATCTCTAACTCGGTCCCAAAAGCTTAAAATCTAATGGACCAAAGTCTTAAAAATTGATTTAAATTCTCAGAAAGAACGGTATCGCCAAAAATCTGTTTATTTAACGATTTTGACTTGGATTTCTCCTAACCATCTCTTTGGATATCAAATTTGAAGTCAATCAAATTTTATCAAACTCAGGCTGTCCGAAAAATAAGAATTGACAGAGATAATTCCTACCGATACTGAATTTCAAAAACCACTCTAGTTCAGAGCCCTTTATAAATGAAACTAAACAGAAAAAGAAAGCAGAAAAAGAATTAATGGCATCCCACCCAGAAAACTAACAGTTAAAAAATCCTAAAAAATAAAATAAAATAGAAAACCCCTCCGAACAACATAATCTCCGCAAAGATCCGAAAACAGCACCCAAATCTGAAATCTTTTACCATTTATCTGCCATAAAGTGGAGAGTATCGATAAAAATGGAGTCGTCACTCCACCAAAAAACCGAAAAACCTCACCATCAATAGGAAGATCGTTGACCTTGAGTGGAATGCCACTGGAATCGGTCCATGTCCCGAGATGGACCCGAGCAGTACCTGAGCTGGACCCGAGCAGGACCCGAGCAGTACCCGAGCTGAACGCCATGACCCGAGATGGACCCGAGCAGTACCTGAGCTGGACCCGAGCAGTACCCGAGCTGAACGCCATGACCCGAGATGGACCCGAGCTGGACGCCATGACCCGAGAAGGACCCGATCTGGACGCCGCCGTTGACCCGACCTGGACCGCCGTTGACCCGCCATTGTAGATGCTTTTAGGGCACTGCATCCAGGAAGGGTCATCTGTAATTACCTTTCTTGAAATATGAATATAATGATTTTTTCAAAAGAAGAAAGAAAAAACAAGACCGCTACAGAGATAATAATTTCACTTAAAAATCTTTAAGTTTAAAGGATAGGAGTATTCTTTCAAAAAAAAGAATAGAAGTATTCTTTTTAGTCTCCAAATTAGTATATTAATTATTGTCTCTGTTTTCTATTTATGACACACTTATTTTGTTGGAATTTTTTTAAATTGCACACTTTCCATTTTTGGAAAAATTTCTTCAATTTTATCAACTCATTCTACTTTTTACTTTTTACATTCAATTGTATCAACTCATTTTATTTACCTAAATTCAAACACCTATATTTATAGTGCCATAAATAGTGAAACAGAAGGAGTAGTAAAAGGATACAAGTAGCCTGCATTGGAATCCAACAAAGGCTCTGTCCAGTTCAGTTGAAATGGGTGTGAATTGAATTGAAATTAATTTAATGGAGTTGAGAATAGATGAGAAGAGTTGAGAAGAGTTGATTGGAGCTGAGATTAATTTAGAAGAGCTGAGAAGAGAAGAGTTGAATTAAATTGAACTTAACTGAGTCAACCTGAACTGAAATAAATCAAATTGGCTGAATTAAACTAAACAGAACTGAAACAACTGAACTAAACCGAATCAAACTAAACTGAACTGCATCAAATTGAACTAAATTGAATAAAAATGAATCGAACTGCATCAAAATGAACTCAACTAAATAAATTTGAAGTGAAATGAATCACACTAAATTGAACTGAAGCAAACTGAAGTGGACTTAAGTTTAACCGAACATGACTGAATTAAAGTGAAACAAACTAAATCAAATTGAACTGAATAAAAATTATGAACAAAAATAATTAAAAGAAGATAATGGTTAAATTATATTAATTATTGATAATTAATAATTAATTATGATTAAATAATAGTGCATGTGAATTAAATCATTTATTTAAAATTTTAATATATGATGTTATTATAGAATTTGAACCCTGGCGTTATTGAGTTTGAAGTGAATTGAAATATATTTTTACAAATATAATGTATGCAATTATTAATAATACTCCCTCCGTCCCAGCCTATTCTGCATATATTTTTTTTAACAATTTCCAATAAATATGTTTGACTGTAAATATGTGTAGTTATGGACAATAACCGGCACACAAAAATTGATATTTAGAAATTACATGTTACGAAGAATCTAACCATATCTCATACGATAAAATTATTGTTCATATACCTATACATATATGTGGTCAGACATCTTTGACTAAAAAAGATTTTGTGCAAAATAGATTGGGACGAAGGGAGTATGACGATTATGTGAAATATATTAAAATTATTTATTAAATGTATGTAGGAAATAAGGAGCCCAAAACTACAAATTTAGGGTCAGAAATATATTAAAATTATTTATTAAATATGTGTAGGAAATAAGGAAAGTGAAACTACAAAATTAGGGTTGGAGAACAAAAATTTTAAAACTAAACAACTCCAAATACATAAGCGTAAAATAATTCAACCTATAACATACACCCTCCTAGTATTTCAGTTTTGGTAGTAAGAATGTAAACGAATACAATATTGGTACTACTATGCAGGAGCTTTATGCTTCTATAATTTACAAAACTAATTAATAATTTAGATATAATTTATCTATAATAATTATCTATTTTTGTCACTATTTAATTTGTACTTTTTACCGTATTCAATCCTTGTAAAATTCATAAGTAAAATTTAAACACATACGTGAGACTTAATTAAATAATTTGTAAATTAATATTTTCAAAATTTTATGGTATTTTTAAAAAATGTAATAATTAAAAATATAATATGTTAATCGTAAATATGTTAAATGCAATCAATTTAGTTATTTAATTATATTACATATTAATATACTAATTAAATAATAATTAATAATAAATCATGATATAAATAATAACATGTGAATTAAATAATTTATTTAACATTTTAACACATAATATAAAATTTATTGTGTAATCATAGAATTCGAACTCTAACGTTATCGAGTTTCAAGTGATATGAATTATAATAATTTATACATTCAAATATGAACAACATTTATTATAAGTTTCCAATTCAAAATAGATTAAAGCACTTTCTAAATTAAAATTATTTGAATGGAGTTGAAAGTGAACAATCTGAAATTATTAGAGCTAGGTTGAGAAGAGATGAGAAGAGTTGAGAAGAGCTGAGAAGAGTTAAGAAGAGATGAGTTGAGTTGATTGGAGCTGAGATTATTTGAGAAGAGCTAAGAAGAGTTGAGAAGGGTTGAGAAGAGACGAAATAAGTTGAGTTGAGATTATTGGAGCTGAAATAAGTTGAACTGGACAGGGTCTTAGTAGAGCTTCTCTCCACAAATTAAGTGGTAAACTTGCATTCACAAACACGACATTAAACATATCGCCTAAAACACCATTTTTTCTTTCAGCCACCCCATTTTGTTGGTGTCTGTAAGGAGCACTAAATTGATGAACAATACCATGCGATTCACAAAAAGAAGAAAATTTCATAGAAAAATATTCTCCACCTCAATCGCTACGTAATTTTTTTTATTTTCTTACAGTTTTGTGTTTCCACCATGGCCATGTAACGTTTAAACATTTCATATGCCTGATTTTATGTTTTTATCAAATACACATAGGTAAAACGAGAACAATCATCAATGAATGTTATAAAATACCTATTTCCATCTCTAGTCAAATTTCCATTAAATTCATAAATGCTAGAATGAACAAGTTCTAATATTTCTTATTTTCTTTCAATTTTTGGAAATGACCTAATTTTCATTTTCGCTTCAAAACATATTTAAAATTTATCCAAATGAATAATACCATATGATATCATGTCATACTTGGACATATATTTCATAGTTTTATAGTTTATATGTGCTAAACGATTATGCCACAAATTGAAAGAATTACATTCAACATTATGCAACTCAAAATAATCAGAACTTTTAATTTTATTGATAGATAGTTTGAACATGTCATCAAAAACATAATCCTTCCCAACGAAGGTCGCAGCCTTAGATAGAATCAATTTGTCAGATTCTATCACAGCCTTTAATCCCTTCTTACAGAGCATAACACAAGAAACTAAATTCTTCCTAATATGAGGTACATGCAGTACATTAGTAAGAATAACTTTCTTCCCAGAAGTGAACTGAATTTTCACATCACCGGTTCCCTGGACCTTTGTGGAATGATGATCACCCATAAGAACTTCATGGACTTCAGAAGATTTAGTGTATCTCTTGAATAATGCCTTGTTGTTGCAAACATGAGTAATTGCACCAGAATCATACCACCAATCATCACTTATCGTAAGTGAAGTCATATGCATTTCTTGGATCATTCCAATATGACATTCATAAATCATTGCAATAAGTTCCTTGATTTCAACATCTTCAACAACATTTGCAGCATTCTCAGTTTCCTTATTATTGGGGTTGTTACCACCCTTCAGCTTGGGATTTTTACATGATCGTTTGATGTGTTCCTTGCCACCACAATTGTAGCAGACAACATCTGATATATTCTTCTTAAACTTCTTGCCATTGTTGGGGTGATTTTGATGATTTACCTTCATTTTCTTGCCTCTCTCCTGATTGTTGCTGACATAATTAATCTTGGAATTGGAAGCCACATTAAACTTATTATCATGGACTGGAGTTTCCTCTTCAATCCGTAAATGCTTCTGAATTTGTTCCAGACTAAAATCCTCAAACGTGTGCAACAATTTCTTTATATAGTTATTCCAACTTGGAGGTAATTTAGCAATAACCGCCCCCACAATTAATTTCTCCAGAAGTTCTATAGAAAGATCCTAAAACTTAGAGGCCAAGATAAGGAATTCATGAACTAGATCAAGAACTGATAAAGCATCATTCATGGTGAATTCAAAAACTTCATGGTAATAAACTTATATATCCCATGTTATTCTGAATTGTACTTCTTCTCCAATGACAACCATATGTCTTTTGCCATATAGACGAGGATGTACAGATCATAGAGTCGATCGGAGAGATGGTTCAGAATGTATCCCCTATAAAGCACCTCATCTTCTTCCCTCTTATTGCGTTGAATAACAAGCTTATCGGTGTCTGCATTACTTGGTTCTGGAATGGGCGCCAGTTTGTCATCAAGGATGTAATAAATCTTCAGAGTGATTAGTTGAAACTTCATTGTCTCCTTCCAACGAATAAAATTCGTTCCATCAAAGCGATCGAGCTTTCCCATATTGCCAAAGCTCTTTAGTGCAGTCTCCATTGTATAATATTACTTTAAGATTGTTGAAAAATAGAAAAAATAAAACTACTATAGAAATTTAGGGACATGGGAAGCACTGTCCTTAAAGTAATATTAGCCATCACCACTTGATTGCTGTGAGTAATCTGGCTACTTCCAGAATTTCCGTAAAATGGTAGAATATATGGTAGCAATTCCCATAAATTCTCCTACGAACAAATGATAAGATATGGGAGAATAATCTTTTTTGTCGGAAAAGAAGACAGAACGAATATGTTTTCAGTGAAAGTGTCATCGTATATTTATAATGAATTTGAGGTAGGATTCACACTGTTTGGTCTTATACATTATCACGTATGGTCATAATCATACGAGTACATCTGTTCATAACTGTACAAATACATCATAATTGTACAGATACATTGGTTGTAGTATTGTATATGATACAACGTTTGGAATTCATGAACATACACCTTTTCATTTACTGTACATTTACCGTACAAATACAGCAGTCATTATAATCCACATGCACCGTATAAACACAACGGTTCATTATAATCCACATGCAATATAAGACAAATCATAAATTTCACACGTATGTATATACCATATATAATCAATATACATATGTATACTTTCACGGTTTCACCCATGAATTATATTGTATTATGTATACACAATATAAATCAATTAAAATATTTTTAAATTTCCTTAATTCCTGAATGTTAAATAATAATCCAACATATTCATATTGATTTTATCAATTTCTGGGAATAAATGTTCACTGCATTTAGATGCATGTTTGACTATGTTTACTGTTGGGGTATCTATGTGCAAGCACACTAATGCTAAGTGTGGGCAATTTAAGTACTCCGTCGTTTCAATTAAATTTGCATAATTTTTTTTTATAATTTTCAATAAACATGTTTGAATGTAAATATGTGTAGTTACGGACAATAACGACACATGCAAATATGATTTTAGACATTACATGTTACGTCGAATCTAACAATATCTCACACGATAAAATTATTGTTCATATACTCCCTCTGTCTCACAACTAATGATCACTCACTTTGGCTCAATATTTAAGAAAGCTGATATTTTCACTCACTTTTGGCTCAATATTTAAGAAAACTGACGTGACTCAACTAATGACTACTTAATTTTACTAAAATAGGTAAGTTTCAAAAGTGGTCAAAACTTGTGGGACAGATTAAAATAGAAAAGTAGTCAATAGTTGTAGGAAGGAGGGAGTATGTATTTATATATGTGGTTAGATTTTAAAAGTTTTGACTGAAAAAAAATTCTGTGTAGATTTGACTGATATATTGAGTAGTAAATTTACTACATTATCCGTAATATACCCGCACTTAAAATTTTTGTACATGTATTAATTATTTGGATATTATTGTATAACTTTATCTCCAATTAATTATTAATTCTTAAAATGTCCATCCAGTCGCGTTAAATATCATTAACTAATCCACATTCTTTCCACATATTTATTTATCATCTAAACAACATACAAAATACAACCACGCTTCATTCCATTGAATCAGTCACGTTCAAATGCATTTATAATAGTAAAATAAAAGTTTAAACAAAAATATTATACATATGAAGAGTTAATTATTTCTTTATTTACTTATATATGTATATATTTAAAAGAAAAAATTGATAATTAATACTTAAGAATTCTTTTGTAATCACCCTTGCCTTATCTCCTGGTAACCTTTAAAAGAAATTCTCCAAAACACATTGGTTGACACGATTGGTATGGAGGGGTAGTATTGTCCTTTTGCTTCTTTTCGTTTTATTCTGTATTGTGTGTCTTTATTTGTTGACTTTTCGTTCCTCCTTTGTTTATCCCATTCGATCCAGAAAGTTGGATCACACTTCTTGCTCATGTGTCACCATCTTCTCATTCCTCCGCGCCAGGTGGCTTCATCTGCGCATCCGTGGTGGCAGCGCAAAACGACGTCGTTTTGACACGCAAAACCATTTTCCAACTTCTCCCTATTCCTCCTGCCTTTCCATTCGATCTCTCATTCTCTCTGCCTTGCCCATGCCTAGCGGTGTAGTTTCTGGAGCCAAGAGGGACTTTTCCAAGACCATTAATGACGACTCTGCTTCTTCCGGCAAGTGATTTTTTCCCGCAGCGACGGATCTGAGGCGGATTTGGGTAAAGGCGGTGGCTTGTTCTCTCCCAGAGGTGTTAATGGAGGTGAAAATGGCGCCTCTTGTGGCGCCGCCGGGAAAGAGCCGCTACCTCACACACCGAAGCAGGCGCCGGAAAAGAAGCCTCATCCCCCTTCAGCTCCTCTGGTAATTTTATTTCTTCCCTTCCCTCCATTTTCTCTCTTACATTCTTGATATACCACATTGTAGGTTCATTTTACCCATTTTGATTGTGTTCTTCTTTCTGTACTTTGCATAATAATGTGACCTCATTATTGGTTT
>JAULKM010157765.1:0-16673 GCA_032355605.1 Rubia tinctorum
CCCCTCTTTATGTGCTTTTATATCTATAGGCATATCTTTCTATCTAGCTTAGTATTTGTCATTATATGAGCAAACGCTTAGGAAAATCCCTTGTCTCCGTGGACGACCCCAACTTGCCATTATCTACTTAGTTATAGTTAAGAGCATTTTAGGGCTTAAAATAGTAATTGTGAGAGGTACGGCGACGACCTCCCAGAGATGCTGATAGAGGTGTTTGTTCCCTTTATGGATTACAGTTTCTCTTAATACTTCTCCCTGCTTCATCCTAAAATGACACCCACGGAGCTCGAGCCATGGAGACCAGATTGTTGAGTGGTTCAACTTGCGGGCTCTTCTACGAGAAAGTCTCGTGACCCCTCGGCTGATCAGGCACAAGAAGGTAACAATGGGCATGATCAGGATGAATATGATGGCGAGGCCACTCAGGACAGAGGTGTGGAAATATCGGAAGGTTAATTATCTTTCTTTATAATGAAGTTGTAATAAAACAACCATTTATTTTGGCATGTAAGTCCTCATAAGGGGCGTATACTTGTTTTCAGGGGTGTTTTCTTCTCCTTGTTTGGCTTTGGTTTTGGTCGGCTGGCCAGTACTTTGGAGTGTCTTCTTCCCCCCTTTTATTCGATTACTTTTATAATGCTTTGCGTGATAATGGAATTTTATTTCCCTTGTTTAAGTGCTTTTCTTCATCGAGGTTTTTTGTCCCTTCGAATTTGGGGCCTTTTCCTTAAACTCTCATAAACTTGGAAAGGTTAGCTAACCACTCCCTGCCTGAGCAAGGCTAGGGGTGTTTTTCATCAGCCTTGAGAGACTGGATGACATTGCTCTGACTACACGAGGTCAGGATTGTTTTTACTTTTATTTGTGGACGAGCTCATTTGTCTCGTTCTTTCTCATTCTTGTTACCGTTGTTGACAGCTCTTCTGATATAGGCCATCGTAATTTTTTGGCTATTTTCCGTCTTTATTGAATATATAACTAATATTTTTAGTAGTTGCACTTCATTTAACACATCAAAATATAACATCTGTGGGGATATTATGAGAAACTCCCTCACATCATCCCCTTTATGGGCTTACAAAAGACTTGATCCCTTAGGAATTTTTCCCTCCCCGCCTACTCGAGAAGTAAATAGCTAGCTGGAATCAAAAGATTAAAACTGATTACCTTGTTATGCATAATAGTTCCTGATATTTTCCATGTTCCAGGTATGTGGCACCTCATTTCCGTCTATTGTTTCCAACTTGTAAGGTCCTTTGCCTAGCACTTCTGCCACCTTGTAAGGGACTTCCTAGGTAGCGTCCAACTTCTTTTCTCCCTGTGCTCTACTGGCTTCTTTGTTTCTAAGAGAAAGATCTCCCTGCTTTAGGCTCCGGGGCCTCATCTTGCTGTTATAGTGTTGCTCCATCCAAGACTTATACACTGCCTCTTTCAGATCTGCTCCTTGCCTGTGCTCTTCCATATCTTCTAAGTATCCCTGATAGCCTCATCATTATCAGCAAGTGCTAATGCCAACATGATCATTCTTCTTAGTACTTCTATCTCTGGAGGGATGATTGCTTCCATTCCATAGCATAACTTATATGGTGACTCCCTTGTTGCTGTTCGGGGTGTAGTCCGGTGTGCCCACAAAATTTTAATTAGCTCTTCCCCCCATTCTCCCTTGGTCTCTCCGAACCTTTTCTTCAAACCTTGTAGTATGGTCATGTTCGTAATCTCTGTCTGGCCATTCGCTTGGGGGTGAGTGACTGATGTGATTTGCTGCCTGATATTTAATTTCTTCCACCAAGAGCTGAATGGCTCGCCAACAAACTGTTTCCCATTGTCGCTGAACAAAATATGTGGTATCCCGAATCTGTACACTATGTTCTTTCACACGAAGTTCGTAACTTTCCTCCCTTTTATGGTGGTTGTTACTTCCTCATCCACCCACTTGGTGATGTAATCTATCACAGCTATCATAAACTTCTTCTTCCTGTGACCTCGGGGAAAGCACCTCACTATGTCAATCCTACACATGACAAAGAACCAAGAGGACCTGATGCTGGTCATCTCTTCAGCGGGGAGCCTAGGCACTTGAGCATCTTCCTGGAACCTGTGGAATTCTCTGACCAACTTCCCAGCATCTGCTTTCATAGTCAGCCAGTAGAATATTGCTCTGACAACCCTCAACGCCAGGGTCCTCGCCCCCTGGTGGCTCCCGCAACTGCCCTTGTGTAGTTCTCGTAGTATCACCTCGGCCAAAGAAGGTTTGGCATATCTGAGCCATGGCTCCGCGTATCCGCAATTGTATAACAAGCCATCCTTCGTTGCATATTGCAGGGCGTTCCTCTTGGTGTCTTTGTCATCTTCTCATTAGCTGGCAGAGTATTGGCTTTTGGAATGCTTTCAGCGGCGTCACCGAGTTTTCTCCTGTATTCTGTACGACTGCTACGACCCTCGGGTCTATGGATTTCCTAGTCAGCTCCTCCACCAGAATAGACTTGGTGAGATGGGCGTGTCCAGACGATGTCAGCTTGCTAAGAGTGTCAACTCTGATGTTCCATAATTAGGGTACTCTCGTGAAATCAAACTCTTCAAACTCAACTGTGAGGTCTCTGACTTTATCTCTGTATTTGATCGTGGAAGGCTCTTTGGCCACATAATTCTCGCTGAAGTGGTTCGCTAAAAGCATTTAGTATCTGTGTGTTCGTAACTTCCTGGATATCATCTTTCGAGCGAGTTGCATCCCTGCTATCAGGGCCTTGTATGTTACTTCATTATTTAAGGCAGGGAACTAGAAGCTGAGAGCATAAGTGACCTTTGCTCTCTGAGGATCAGATATCACCAAACCTATTGTTGCTCTCTCTACCCCTAACGCTCAGTCTATATTTAGCTTCCACATATTCGGGCCTGTTAAACAGGTCTCTCCTGGTGGATCGGGCTTCTCACCTTCTTCTGCCTTTTCTTTCGGGATTTCTGCCAGGAAATCTGCCATTACCTGACCCTTCATTGCTTTTTGCAGCGCATATTCAATTGTGTGGTCTCCCAGCTCCATTGCCCACTTCACCAATCTTCCTGAAGCTTTGGGCCTAGTGAGTATTGACTTCAATGGTTGATTCATGAGGACCACTATCAAGTATGCTTTGAAGTACTAACGCAACCTTCTTGCTGTGTGTACCAGTGCTAGTCCCAATTTTTCATGTCCTGCATATCCTCTTTATGGGCCCTGCAGTGCTCTGCTAATGTAATAGACCGGATTTTGTACCTTTTTATCTTCCCTAACCAGAGCACCGTTGATCGCCTTTTCGCTGGCTACCCCTGCGTGTGACCTGGCCAACACCGGCAACTCCTTCAGGTGCTGCTTCAATTTTTCAAAAGTTTTTTCCTCCTATTCGCCCCACTGCACCGTCTCCTTCTTGTTGACACACCCTTTTAGCATTTTGAAGAAAGGGAACACGTGTTCTTCTGATTTGGAAAAAATGATTCATGGCTGCGAGGTTTCCAATTAGACTTTGGATCTCTTTCACTGTCTATGGGGGGCTTCATCTCCAGGATGACTCTGGCCTTCTTTACGATTTCCTGTAGTCCTTCGTTGGACACCATATGCCCCAAGAACTTCCCTGCTCTAACACCAAACTAGCACTGTGTCAGGTTCGACTTCATACTTGTCTCTTTGAAATGCCTTAGTGTCTGGGCGGCCACATCTACCACAAAATAATCGTACTTCTCACTTTTTATCACCATGTGTTCAATATACACCTCCAGATCCCAACCCACTTGTTCTTGAAATATCTTGTCCTTTACACTTTGTTATGTGGCTCTAGCATTCCTCAACCCGATGGGCATCATCTGGTAGCCAAATGCTACTTTCTCCGTGATAAATGTTATATTCTCTACATTTCTTTCCAACATAAGAATTCTTGTGGTAGTCCTTGTATGAATCAAGAAAAAATTTAATTAGATAATTGGCAAGAGCGTCTACCTTCTAATCGATGACCGACAGTGGGTAATAATCTTTGGTGCAAGCTTTATTCAGGTCCATGTAATCTACACACATCTTCCAGCTTCCATCTTCCTTTTTCACCAGAGTGGGGTTGGCTAACCAGCTTGGGTAGGGAACCTCCTTTAGTATTTTAGCTTCCACTAGCTGCTCCACTTCCCTGTTCACCGCTTTGTCTCTTTCTCTGCACAACATTCTCCTCTTTATTTGACAAGATAGTGATTTGGCGCTAATTTTAATTCGTGGCAGCCAATTTTCTTTGGTACGCCAGTCATGTCCTTCGCCCTTCATGCGAATGCCCGAACATTCTCTCTCTTATTCTTTATCAGGTCTTCCTTCACCCTGAAGGGTAGATCCACCCCTATCTGCACTGAATGTCCTTCTCCTAGCTGCACCCTTTATACCCCTGGGCACCATCTCAAATGAGTTATCCATGCCTGCTATCATCACCACTTCTACGGGTCTACCTTACTGCTTTTCTTGGCTCTGACCCTTCGTGCACCTCTTCTGCTTGCTCAGGGGGATGCGGTGGCACTCTCTCACTTACTATTGATCCCCTCTCACAGTCGATATTCCCTGTCTCATGGGAAATTTGAACAACAGATGCAGACTGGAAATTATCCCCTTCAATAATGCTAGGGCTAGCCTCCCTAGTATTATATTTTAAGGGCTATTAGTCGTTACGACGATATACTCCATGTCCACCATCTTGTTCCTGACTTTATCTCCCACTGTCACAGGGAGGCATATGATTCCTTCTGACCATACTTTTCTGCCCGCGAATTTCACCAATGGGGTGTCCGTCGGTCTCAGCTTCCTTCTCATATTCTCATCCAGCTTCTCAAAGAAGTGCCAGTACATGATCTTTGTTGAGCTTCCGCTGTATACGTAAGCTCGGTGGACTCTCTTTCCCATCACCTTCACTATAATTGTGATGGCATCACCTTTTGCCAGTCTGTCTGGGATGGGGTCCTCAGATCCAAATGATATGACTTCATTCACACCCAGCCTCATGTCTACTGGCGTTGCCTGGGGAGTCCTCCTGCAGCAAGCTTTTCTATGTGACTCAGTTTTTCCTCCTTCACTTCCTATTATAATGGTATAGATGTCTGTGATTTTTCTCTCAGAATTGTCATCTGTGAGTGTGCTCTCTCGTTGTCTCTTACTAATCTCTCTTTCTTCCACTCTTGCCACCTCCTTTCCTTTACTTTTATGGTCCCTTTCCAGAGACCTATTCCTACTCCTCTCTTCCATCTGCTTCTAGTGGATCCCTGAGCGATTACCTCCTTCTGACTTGCTCTAGTGCGTGGCCTTGATATTGGCACGGGCCTCCTTTTCCAGGTGCGCTAACTCTCCATTATGGACGATATTCTCAATGGCTTGTTTGATATGCATACAACTATTCGTATCATGACCACGATCGTCAAGGTAATCATAAAAAAGTGATTTGTCCCTCTTGTATACAGGGGCCTTCATCTTCCTTGTTGGTTCAAGGATGTTCTTCGCAGCTACCAACGCGAAGATTTCTTTCGGCGTTTTGATGAGGGTGGTAATTTTTTTATCAAAATTCAACCTATTATGTCGAACCGACTCATTTTCCTTCTCCGTCTGTCTCCCTATTTTCATCTTTTCAAGAGCCTGCACCAGGTTGTGTCTTTTTTATCCGTCTGTCTCCGTTGTCCGCCCTACTGAAGTTCTTCACCCTCTCCATCAACCCGTCAATCGTTCCAGAGGGTCAGTGTGCAGTCTCTCAAAAGCAGCTCGTGCTTGAGGTTGTTCATGAATGTATCTATGAGGAACTAGTTGCTCCTATCTTCTACCAGATTTTCCTCATCGGTGAATCTCTCCCAGTACTCTGACTGAGAACGACTCCAGTAGCTTCTATTTGATGGCCAATAACTCTATCCTTGTCTTCGTGAACTTCCTCCTTTTCATGAAACATGCAAAGAACTTCTTCTCCAACTACCTGGAATTGTCTATGGTCTCATCCTCCAGGTTCTTAAACCAGACCCTGGCTACAGCCGTGAGGGTGGTTGTGAACACCTTACACCAAATGGCCTCGGGTATCGCAAAAGTGGCCATATTGGTCAAGTTCGTGTGCAGATGGTCCTCGGGGTCCGCCTCTCCTGAATACTACCCCAGGTTGGGAGTATTTTCAGCTTGGGGCTCATCGTGTAAGGCTAGATTCTCTTTGTGAATGGCGAACACCTTCCTCCCTTCCTAGAACGCCTGTTCTCCTTGTCTTCCTACTTACGCCGCCCATGCATGATCATGGCGGGTAAAGGTGGGAATCGATTCGGTTTAATTGGTTTTCTGTTTACTCGGTTTGGGATATTCGGTTTTACCCCTGGAAAGCCCAAACCCAAAATCGACCGGAATAACCCGAATAACCCGAATTATCTAAACTTAATTCCCCGAATAAACTGAATTGAGTGTAATTTTTTTTAAAATAATTACTAAAATCGTATAACTTAATTTAAAATTAAATAGAAACATGTAATCTAATTTCTACATCGTCAAAATCAAGTTTACAAAATAAAAATCCAACAAGCACAATACAAATTCAACCATAAAAATTTAAGCATTGCATTTAAGATTAAAGAAAAATAGTTCGTTTTAATATTCATCTTCAAAGCCTTCACATTCTTCAAACCTTCAAACACTCTACATTTACATTCACCTCCAAGCACTCCACAAGTTTACTTTATGGTAACTTGTGTTATTTACTTATTTCCCCAATTTTACTCAGGGTTTAGAGTTTGGGGATAATTTGTTGTTTTAAAATTTAATTATTATATATTTAATTAATTACAATTAGGTATTCGGTTTGGGTATAGGTTTGAGTTTTAATATCCAAAACCGATCCAAAAACCATATTCATAATTCATTTTATTCAGTTTGGATATCCGAAAACCATATAACAATTTCGATTTTCGGTTCTATTTATGGTTTTTTTTTTGCCCACCCCTACTTGCAGGTGCTCCTTTCATAGGTTGGTATGAGCTGTGCCAGCTGTCTCTTGTAAAGGCTTGATGTGGCTTCGTGCCCCCACCTTCTGGCTTCCTTTCTAACATCACTCTACTATCTTTATCCTTAGCTACGCTCCGGCTAGACTCCTCGCCTCTCTCTCTTTGCTGAGAGCAAATCTCTTGCTCTTTGTGGTTCTGGAACAACTTTGTAGACATGAGACCATGCTTCTTCTTCCCTGGGTCATGTGCCTCTCTGGCTCATTCCCTTTCTTTCATCTCCTTCAGTTTCTTCATCATTTCCTTCTGCGAGGCAATGATAGTCTGCAGGATATCAGAGTTACCTATCAGCTTGTCAGTTGTCTGAAGCTTGTGACGCTCCCCCGTTAGTTTCAATGTAACTTCTTCCTCTACCTCCAGGTGTGTCACGTCCTCCATGATGACCTGGTTGAGCAGATGTCTGACCGGCGGTGATCATTCCATAGTGAATAGGCTAGGTTGAAGCTATAGAATCAAGTGATCCCCACAGATGGCGTCAATGTTGTGCACTCCTGAATACGTAGTTGGGTTGTAATCGTATGTTCCTTTCCGAGATACTCCTTGACCTGCAAAAACGTGAGGGCTCGGGTCAGACAGGGCGATGATTCACTAGGCCACTCCGATGGTATTTTTAGGGGAGTATTCTGTGTTTCTTGTTTAGAATGTAATCTCAAAAAGATGAAAAACGTACCGTAGGAGCATGTTGCTTCCCTCGTTATATGGCGTTTGGTGGTTGATGTGACTACCCGAGTCACATCAGCTTTCCACCCATTTGTATTTGACCGTTCTTGGAGACACTATTTTGTCTTGGGTTGTGGTAGAGTGAATGGGTTGTGGTCCCATTCCCAATTAGGCTACATATTTTTAACTTAAAAGTAATAAATTATTATTTTACTTCATAGGTATAATAACCTGAAACAAGTTCGTGTGATATTTTCATGGGTAGCAATCATGTGTTATCAGGTAATAATTGGGCAAAAAATAATGGTCAAATAATAAATGGGATTGAATTCTAACTACCCATTAACTTTCGGTATCGGTTGGGATTGTGTCGTGTTATTTTCTTCGTGTGTCCCTCCAATCCATTAACCAACTCAAATCTAGACATACTAAGCCCATCATTTTAAGTAGTAAGTTTAGAATATGTAATGTGCATCATGTCTCCATTTTAGTATTGGAAATTTTCTAAAATAGTTATCCCTCTCATAAAAATAAAGAATCAAATGTGTCTGACCCAACTGTTTGCTATCATGTGCAAATTGCCATTCACTATACCCCTATATTTCCTTCTAAAACGTAACATAACCTAATATTAAATTTCTAAAAATGTTGTTCCCTAGAAAACTTTCCGTTTTCCATGAAGTATTTACCCAAAATGTTGCAGCGTCTGAAAAAATAGTTTATACTCTTCAAAATGTTTTCATACCGAAATTTGAAGGCTAGATAATTTATTGGTGTGAATCTATTTTCTAGTGCATCGAGTTTGGACAGCCTTATCCAACGTCTCGTTGATGGATCTAACAAATACAAGGCATGTTAGCATGAAATGGTACTAAGCCATTCAGAGAACCAAATAATTTAAAATTCCCATAAATAGATTAAATTTTGTGAAATAGATCGGGAAGTTTGATAGTTTAGATATCACTCTCCACTAAATACAACCTTATTAGTTTGAACTTGGATCTTGAATGATTCTTTGGAAAGCATGCTAGAAGCTATTGTTTTCTTAAGCTAATTAGGAGAATTAACTTAGTTCCGGATATTAGAGATTGCCAACATTTGGAAACGCACTGGAATTAGAGGAGAATCTTCGCGACATATAGAGATTTGATATCAATATTGATGCTTGTGGGTGATAAACAATACTCATTCTATAGTTATAATTGTGATGGCTACATATTTTTAAACTAAAAGTAATAAATAATTATTAAACATCATAGATATGATAACTTGAAACAAGTTCGTGCAATATCTGCATAGGGAAGCAATCATACGTTATCGTGCAATAATTGGGTGGACAATTAATGGCCAAATAATAAATGGGACTGAATACTAACTACCCATTTAGTTTTGGTATCGATTGGGATTTTGTCGCGTTGTGTCATTCGTGTGTCGTCTAACTCATTCGCCAACTAAAATCTAGACATATTAAGGTCATCAATTTAAGTAGTAAGTTTAGAATATATAATGTGCCTTATTTCTCGATTTCAGTATTGGGAATTTTATAAAATGGTTATCCTTATCATCAAAATAAAGAATCAATTGTGCTTGACACAACTACTTTGCTATCGGCGTTAAATGTCATTCACTATAACCCCTATATTTCTTTCTAGAACTTAAAATCACCTAAAATTATTCAGTCTATAAAAATTTTGTTCCCTGGAAAACTTTCCCCTTTCCATAAAGTATTAACCAAAAATATTGGAACGTCTGAAAATGGTGGTTCATACTCATCAAAAAAAGTTGCCATACACGAAATTCGAAGGCTAGATAATTTAGAGGTCTGGATCTATTTTGTGGTACATTGAGTTTGGCCAACCTTCTCCAAAATCTCGTTGATGGATCTCACAAATACATACATGATAAGATGAAATGTTACTAGGCCATCAAGATAACAAAATAATTCAAAATCCCCGTAGTTAGATGGAATTTTATGAAATCGATCGGGAAGTTCTATAATTTAGAAATCATTCTCCGCTAAATGAAACTTAATTAGTTTGATCTGGGATCTTGAATTATTCTTTGGGAATCAAGATAGAAGTTGTCATTCTCTTCAGCTAATTGAGAGAATTGACATATTTTCGGACATTAGAGATCATCAACATTTACAAATGCACTTGGATCGGAGGAGAACCTTCATGACATATAGAGATTGGATATCAATGTTGATACTTGTGGGTGATGAACAATCTATTGGTTCTTAATAATATACTCATTAAATAGTTATAGTTGTGATGACTACATATTTTTAGTCTAGAAGAAATAAATTATTAGTTAACGGCATAGATATAATAACTTGAAAAAAGTTCATGCGCTATGTGCAGGAGTAGCAACCATGTGTTATCGTGCGATAATTGGACAAAACAATAATGTTCAAATAAACAATCAGAATGAATACTAACTACCCATTCAATTTCGGTGCTGGTTGGAATTGTGTCGCATTGTGTCATTCGTGTGTTGTCTAACTCATTCGCTAACTCGAATCTAGACATATTAAGGTCATCATTTTAAGTAGTAACTTTAGAATATATAATGTGCATAATGTCTCGATTTAAGCATTGGGAATTTTCTAAAATTGTTATCCCTCCCATCAAAACAAAAAATCAATTGTTCCTAACCCGAATGTAAAATATCGTTCATAATAACCCCTATATTTCTTTCTAAAACTTAAAATAACCTAAAAATATTCTGTCTATAAAAATGTTGTTCCCTGGAAAACTTTTCCCTTTCCTAGTATTAACCCAGAATGTTGCACCGGCTGAAAAGGTGATTTATACTCTTCAAAAACGTTGTTATACATGAAATTCAAATGCTAGATAATTCATAGGTCTAAATCTACTTTCAAGTGCATTGAGTTTGGATAGCTTTCTCAAACATCTCATTGATGGATCTCACAAATGTATGACACGTTAACTGGAAATGGTACTAAGCCATTAAGAGAACCAAATAATTCAAAATTCTCATAGTTAGTTGGAATTTTTTGAAATAGATCGGGAGGTTTTATAATTTAGAAATAACTCTCCTCTAAGTAAAACCTAATTAGTTTGACTCCGGATCTTAAAGGATTCTTTGGGAAACAAGCTAGAAGTTATCGTTCTCTTCAACTAATTGAAAGAATTAACTTACTTCCGGATATTAGAGATCACCAACATTTCCAAACGCACTTGAATTGGAGGAGAACCTTAACAACATATAGAGATTGGATATCAATGTGGTTTCTTGTGGGTGATAAACAATCTATTGGATCTTAATCATATCCTCATTAAATAGTTATAATTGTGATGGCGAGATATTTTTGAACTAAAAGTAATAAATTATTAATAAACGCCATACATATAATAACTTGATACAACTTCGTGCGATATCTGCATGAGTAGTAATCGTGTGTTATATATCATGCAATAATTGGGCAAAAAATATATGGTCAAATAATAAATGGGATTGAATACAACCTACCCATTTAATTTCGATATCGGTGGGATTGTGCCGCATTGTGTCACTGAACCCATTCGCCAACTCAAATCTATACATATTAAGTTTATCATTTTAAGTAGTAAGTTTATAATATATATTGTGCATGACTTCTCGATCTAAGTATTGGAAATTTTCTTAAATGGTTCCCCCTCTTCAAAACAAAGAATAATTTGTGCCTGACCCAACTGCTTTGCTATCTGGTGTAAAATATCATTCACTATAACCCCTATATTCTGTTCCAAAACATTAAATATCTTTAAAATATTCAGTCTTTAAAATGTTGTTCCCTGGAAAATTTTCCCCTTTGCATAAAGTATTAACCCAAAATGTTTCACCATCTGAAAAAGACGGTTTATACTCTTTAAAAATGTTGCCATACTCAAAATTCAAAGGCTAGATAATTTATAGGTCTGAATCTATTTTCTAGTGCATTGAGTTTGGACAACATTCTTCAACATCTCGTTATTGGATCTCACAAATACATCACACGTTAACTTGAAATGGTACTAAGCCATTAATAAAACCAAATAATTTTAAAAATCCCCATAGTTAGATGGAATTTCGTGAAATAGATCGGGAAGTTTTATACATTAGAAATCAGTCTCCTCTAAATAAAACATAATGAGTTTGACCTTTTATCTTGAATGGTTCTTTGGGAAACAAGCTAGAAGTTATCATTCTCTTCAGATAATTTGGAGAATTAAACTATTTTCGGTTATTAGAGATCACCAATATTTGCAAAGGCACTTGAATTGGAGGAGAACCTTCACGACATATAGAGATTGGATATCAATGTTGATGCTTTTGATTGATGAACAATCGATTGGATTGAATCATGTACTCATTAAATAATTATAATTGTTCTGGCTACATATTTTTAATCTTAATGAAATAAATTATTATTTAACGTCATAGATATAATAACTTGAAAGAAGTTTGTGCGATATCTGGATGGGTAGAAATCGTGCATTATCATGCAATGATTATAAAAAAATTAATGGTCAAATAATAAATGGGATTCAATACTGACTACCCATTTAATTTTGGTATCGGTTAGGATTGTGCCGCGTGGTATCATTCGTGTATCGCCTAACTCATTCGCTAACTCAAACCTAGACATATTAAGGTCATTATTTTAAGTAGTAAGTTTAGAATATTTAATGTACATAATGTCTCGATTTCAGTATTGGAAATTTTAATGGTTATCCCTCTTATCAGAACAAAGAATCAGTTGTGCCTGACCTGATTGCTTTGTTATCCGGCATAAAATGTCATTCACTATAACCATTATATTTCTTTCTAAAACTTAAAATAACCTAAATTTATTTAGTGTATAAAAATGTTGCTCCCTGGAAAGCTTTCCCCTTTCTATAAAGTACTAAACCAAAATGTTGCACCGCCTGAAAAAGACGGTTTATACTCTCCAAAAATGTTGCCATACACGAAATTCGATGACTAGATAATTTATAGGTCTGAATCAATTTTCCAGTGCATTGAGTTTGGACAACCTTCTCAAATATCTCGTTGATGGATCTCACAAATACATGACAAGTTAGCATGAAATGATACTAATCTATTAAGAGAACCAAATAATTCAAAATCCCCGTACTTAGATGGAATTTTGTGAAATTGATTGGGAAGTTTTGTAATTTAGAAATCATTCTCCGCAAATGAAACCTAATTAGTTTGACCTTGGATCTTGAATGATTCTTTGGTAAACAAGCTAGAAGTTAACATTCTCTTCAGCTAATTAGGAGAATTAACTTTCTTCTGGATATTAGAGATCACCAACATTTTGCAAATGCACTTGAATTGAAAGACAACCTTCACAACATACAGAGATTGGATATCAATGTTGATGCTTGTGGGTGATTAACAATCAATTGGATCTTAATCATATACTCATTAAATAGTTATAATTGTGATGGCTACATATTTTAAACTAAAAGTAATAAATTATTTATAAACATCATAGATATAATAACTTGAAACAAGTTCATGTGATATCTGCATGGGTAGCAGCCGTGCGTTATCGTGCAATAATTGGGCAAAAAAATAATAGTCAAATAATGAATGAAATTAAATACTAATTACCCATTTATTTTCGGTATCGGTTGCGTTATATCATTCGTGTGTCATCTAACCCATTCGCCAACTCAAATCAAGACATATTAAGGTCATCATTTTAAGTAGTAAGTTTAAAAGAAATATATATATATATAATGTGCATAATGTCTCGATTTTAGTATTGGGAATGTTTTAATATGGTTATCCCTCTTATCAAAATAAAGAACCAATTGTGTCTGACCCAAGTGCTTTGTTATATCCGGTATAAAATGTCATTCACTATAACCCTTATTTCTTTCTAAAACTTAACATTACCTAAAAATATTCAGTCAATAAAAATGTTATTCCCTAGAAAACGCTCCCCTTTCCCTAAAGTATTAACCCAAAATGTTGCGCCGGCTGAAAAAGGCGATTTATACTCTTCAAAAATGTTTCCATACATGAAATTCGAAGGCTAGATAATTCATAGGTCTAGATCGATTTTCAAGTGCATTGAGTTTGGATACCCTTCTCAACCATCTCGTTGATGGATCTCACAAATACATGACATGTTAGCATGAAGAGATACTAAGCCATTGAGCGAACCAAACAATTCAAAATCCCCGTGGTTAGATGGAATTTCGTGAAATATATCCGGAAATTTTATAATTTAGAAATCCTTCTCGCTAAATGAAAATTACTTGGTTTGACCTTGGATCTTGAATGATTCTTTGGGAAACAAGTTAGAAGTTATCGTTCTCTTCAGCTAATTAGGAGAATTAACTTACTTCTGAATATTAGAGATCACCAACATTTGCAAACGCACTTGAGTTGGAGGAGAACCTTCACGATATATAGATATTGGAGGGGAACCTTAACGATATACTCATTAAATAATTATAATTGTGATGGCTACATATTCTTAAATTAAAGTAATGAATTATTAATAAACGTCATGTATATAATAACTTGAAACAAGTTCGTGAGATATCTGCATGGGTACCAATCATGCATTATCGTGCAATAATTGGGCAAAAACTTAATGGTCTAATAATAAATGGGATTGAATAATAACTACCCATTTAATTTCGGTATCGGTTGGGATTGTGCCGCTTTGTGTCATTCGTGTGTCATCTAACCCATTCGCCAACTCAAATCTAGACATATTAAGGTCATCATTTTATGTAGAAAGTTTAGAATATATAATGTGGACAATGTCTCGATTTCAGTATTGGGAATTTTCTAAAATTGTTATCCTTATCATGTAAATGAAGAATCAATTGTGTCTGGCCCAACTACTCTGCTATCCGATGTAAATTGTCATTCGCTATAACCCATATATTTCTATAAAAAGTTAACATAACCTTAAACTATTCAGTCTGAAAAAAAAGTTGTTCCCTGAAAACTCCCCCCTTACCGTAAATTATTGACCCAAAATGTTTCACTATCTGAAAAAGATGGTTTGTACTCTTCAATAATATTGTCATAAACAAAATTCGAAGGCTAGATAATTTATAGGTTTGAATATATTTTCTAGTGCATTGAGTTAAGACAACCTTCTCTAACATCCCGTTGATGGATCTCACAAATACATGACACGGTAGCATGAAATTGTACTTACCCATTAAGAGAACCAAATAATTCCAAATCCCCGTAGTTAGATGGATTTTTTTGAAATAGATCGGGAAGTTTTATAATTTAGAAACCTTTCTCTGCTAAATAAAACCTAATTAGTTTGACCTTGGATCTTGAATGATTCTTTGGGAGACAAACTAGAAGTTATCGTTCTCCTCGGCTAATTGGTAAAATGAACTTAATTCCGGATATTAGAGATCACAAACATTTGTAAACGCACTTGAATTGGAGGGGAACCTTTACGGCATATAGAGATCGGATATCAATGAGTATGCTTGTGGGTGATGGACAATCGATTTGATCTTAATCATATAGTCATTAAATAGTTATAATTTTGATGACAACATATTTTTAAACTAAAAGTAATAAATTATTATTAAACTTCATGGATATAATAACTTGAAACAAGTTTGGGCATTATTTGTATGGGTCGCATTCGTGCGTTATCGTGCAATAATTGAGCAAAAAATTAATGGTCAAATAATAAATGGGATTTAATACTAACTGCCCATTAAATTTATGTATCAGTTGGGATTGTTCAACATTGTGTAAGTTGTGTGTCATCTAACTCATTCGTCAACTCAAATCTAGACATATTAAGGTCATCATTTTAAGTAGTAAGTTTAGAATATATAATGTGCATAATATTTCAATTTCAGTAGTGGGAATTTTCTTAAATGGTTATTCCTCTCATCAAAATAAATAATCTATTGTATCTGACCCAACTGCTTTGCTATCCGGTGTGAATTGTCATTCACTATGACCCCTATATTTCTATCTAAAACTTAGCATAACCTTAAAATGTTTGGTATGTAAAAATTTTGTTCCCGGGAAAATTTTGTTCTCGGGAAAACTTCTCCCCTAGAGAACCCCTTGTTTTATGGGGGAACATGCAAATCACTAATGTGTTCATCCCTTTATGAAATCGGAGACACATTCCTAGTGGGGTGAATGATGCAAACATGGTGAATTTGAGGTAGAAAGGTCGGAGAAAGAAAATAACTTGCTTGTTATGAACTTGAAGTATGAAAGATTTGAAAGTTTTGGAGCTCTAGAAACCTAGAAAGCTTTCAAGAAGACTTTAGGGATGACTCGAAGAGATCTGTAAAATGAAGAAATAAGAAGTTGAAAAGAGTTTTATAACGATGAGGTTTGGGCGGTTTTTGAAATTAAATTTAGTGATGCTTATGCCAAAATGGGTGATGATATGCGCTAACTGCGGAAAGCAGTTTCTATTTGTTTGAGATACTGACATGAGGAGCCTTGATAAATGCGAAGCGTGTGAACGTTTCAGATGCATGTCAGCTTTAGTGGCTGAAAAAACCAAAGGTTTCTGACGAAGCATGACCTTCGACTTTCTGCAGAGGTAGTAATAGTGTATAGGGAAAATCCATCAGCCTGGACTTAAACCCGCTTGCTAGGTGATGACATCATCGTTGGGCCGAAGCCCACTGTGATTGCAGGTTCTTCTGATTTGAGTATATTTAAGGAAGTATGACTCCGCGGAATTTCTACTATGATAAGATTCTCATTCAGATAAGGAATAGTTATAATTACTCTTGCATGATTCGGAGGATTTGTACAGATAAACACCTATAGATACCATGTTATGTCTGTGATTTATTCATTATACTCCCTCCGTCCCACCCAAAAGTTCTTAATTACTAATTTCGTATATCCCTGTCTGGGAGGTCGTCGCCGTACCTCTAAAAGATACTATTTTTAAGCCCAATTTGCTCACTAAATACAATTAAGTAGATAGTTTGGCAAGTCGGGGTCGTCCACAGAGAAGAGGGATATTTCCAAGCGTC
>JAULKM010157783.1:0-16672 GCA_032355605.1 Rubia tinctorum
TCATGATTTTCCATTGATTTTAGTTCAATCTCAATTTCTGTCATTATTTTCTTCATGATTTTGCTTTGTTCTTTTTACGGTGGTGTTTTGATATGAGAAGTGCAAGAAGGCTTGGAAAGTTGGTAATTTTTGGAATATGTTTTGAGTGGAAAACCCTATTTGTCACGAGCGCGAAGGATCCATTGCATATCGTGACAGCCCTATCGCGAGCGTGATGGAAATCAGGTAAGCATTCTCAATTTTACAACTTCCAGGACCAAACATTCGCGACCGTGACAAATGCATCGCGATTCGCAACAAAGGCGTCGCGATTCGCGACAAGCTCCTCGCGATCGCGACAGAAATCAGATAAAATTTTCCATTTTGCAACTTCCAGGAGCAAAGATTCGTGAATCGCGACGCCCTGTCGCGAGTCGCGACGATGTCTGTCGTGAGCGCGACGCCAGGGCAACTGTTCATATTCTGTTAAGCCCAGCGTCGCGACTCGCGATGCCCCTGTTGTGCTCACGACATTGGGTGTATAAAAGGGAAATTTTACGGGCAGAACACTTCAGTTCTGCCCATTCCCTTTCAACGCCCCCTCTCTTACCACCTCCGCCGCTTTCCGCCACCACACTCGACCAAAATTAGCTATAAACAACTGCCGGATCACTCCCCCTCACAGATTTCCATCCCAAATAATCCAAACTCCCCATAAATCATCAAAAACCCAGAAACCCTAGATTTTTGTAAAATTTCAGAATTTAGGGTCAATTTTATTGTGGGTTCAATCAATTCTTCATCCTTAGCTTCAATTCGGCAACATTCTTCAACTTTATGATCTTTAATTGATTTATCACTTTGAATTCATGATTTGTGATAAGTTGGGTAATTTTGAAGAATGTTAGTTTTGATGATTAATGCGAATATGATTTTTGTGAATTGATGTTTGAGAATATATTCATTGGTTGAACTGATATGGATGATGTGATTGTTAGTTTTATAATTTTTGGCTGTGATTTTGGTTATGATTTGGGCTATTGTTATGATTTTTGGCTGTGAATTATGTTATCATTTGGAGCTGTCATTCTAATGTTGGCTGTAAATTATGATGCTTGGTGCTGTGATTTTACCGGCGATTTTGGCTTAGCCTTTAGGATGTAAATTGGGCTGTTATTTTGATTACGGCTGTTATTTTGGATGTCATCCTAGCTGTAATTTAAACTTAGATTGTGATTTAGTTTGGCTTTTATTAGGTTAGTTTTTCCTTCTTTAGGTTAGTTTAATTCGGATACATTTTGACTTCAGTCTAGTTTTGCTTAGGATACATAGCTTTATTATTTCGGCATAGTATAGTTAGTATTATATTTAGGGTTGTCATGTGCACATGGACTTACATGCATTTTTCTTATTGCTACGAGTTGCATATTAGTTAGGGTAAATATTTTCTTTTGAAATAACATCCGAGTTTTTATTGCATCTCTTATTTCCCTGTGCGCCTGATGTGTTTGCTGTATTGAATAGACATGGCCCCGAAGAAGAGAGCTAGAGCAGGTCCTTCTTCCCACCTCCACCTCCGCCTCCAGCACATGAGCCTGCACCTCCACCTGTCCCAGACAGATTTATGGGACTGCGTCGGATCACCAACGCTTATACTCAGCGGTGGGACACTTTGTGCACCAAGAAGATTCAGGAGACTTGCTTCGCTAATGAAGCATCTTTGGATGCCTTACATCTCAAGGAGCCAGTCTTATGCTTCCTTGAGAAAGGGGGTTTGGGAGGTTGTCTATCCCGAGGAGCGCCCACATATCAGAGGTACACCCTCTAGTTTCTATCCACTGTCAAAACCTATACTGAGGTGGATGGGGTGCCTTGAGAGAGGTTCATTCGCTTCCACCTGAATGACCGCTCCTATGAGATGAGCCTCTCGGACATCGAAGCAGCTTTTGGGTGGGACACCTCAGAGATCCGGGCGAGGCTTGATCCGGAGAGGCATACACCCACGATGTAGGTGAGTTTCTTGTTCTGGTACGATATCACCAAGAAGCACCGAAATGTCAGGGACAAGAACAACACCATCATCCATCCAGCGCTTTGGTATGTGCACCGCCTCTTATCCTCCACTATGTTTTGTCGCACTGAGGCGGAAAATTTCCCCAATGATGAGATCCAGTTTTATGGGAGTTGACCAGTGAGGAGATGGGATTCGTAGCCTCGGAAGATTTGTGGGTGATTAGGATTTTGGAGACGGCAAAGAAGGATAAGGGTGAGATTTTGGTCAGGGGCATGATTACCCTTCTGACAGAGCACCTGGGCGTTGAGTTACCTGATGGCCTTCAGAGGCTTGGTCGAGGATTATCTTATCGCATCACGTTGATCCGGATGGTCAACTTTCATTTAATCAAGGCAACCTCTGATCCATGGTCATTCATGTGGTTGTACGACTACATGAAGACTAAAGAGGAGACAACTACATGAAGACCAAAGAGAAGTCATTTGAGGGCAGAGTACACTGGCCATCGCGAGTCGCGATGGTCGTCAGCCCAGACTTACTTTTTGGACTTTTTGTACTATAAATACTCATCACTTTTCTTTTTCTTCTCCAACTCTTTCCTCCTTATTCAGAATAGCGAAAACCCTAGTTTTCTTCCATATTCATCTTAGTTTCTTCTTGAATTTATGTTTGATTTGGTTTTGTTAATTAGTATGGGCTCTAGTAGCTAAACATAACCTTGGGAGCAATTGATTAAGGCTTCCAAGCCCATGTCTTGAGATCTATTTATAATCTATTTAATGCTTTGTTATTTTTGTATTTATTGTGCTTGAATTGAGTTGTTGAATCCATTAATGATATTGGAAGTTTGAGTATATGAATTGCTTGTATTATAATGTGTTAGGCTTTGGAGAAAGTAGCTAATTCTCATTTGCTTTGATATGAAATCTTAGAGCATGAATTAGAGCTTCTAATGTTGTTAGTGATTTGATAATTACTAGATGAATGTGATAGTGTTGAATTCGTTGTCATGTTTGTTTTGTGTAGCAAATAGGAGAGGTTTATGAACGTTGAACGTTCTTGGCTAATCTTATGTAAATGCATGAATTGGTTCAATGATTAGACACAGTGTAGTGTTTATAAGTATTACCAAGTTTGTTGATTCTTCGTTCTTAATGTCATTAATGGGATACCTTTAGGCATTGTACGACTAAAGGGGTCATTAGTGAGGTTTAGCGAGAGATGTCGAATTCACTCTTGTAAACAACTATCAAAGAAGGATATAAGATTTATCTTCACAAGAAGTAGTTAAAGTTGTGAATAGGTCATGGATTCAAGGATAGATAATAGGTTCGGAAGCGGATATCTATTGCCCTCAAGGCTTTGTCTTTTGTAGTTTTTACCCTTTTTAGTAGGTTGTTGCATGATTAGCTTTTTGTTTACTTTCATAATTTAGGAAACCAACCAACTCAAAACCCCCCCTTTTACTTGCTTATATATATGTATATATACATCTCGGTTTATATTCACCCTTGTATGTGTAAACGCTTAGGAAGATCCCTCTTCTCTGTGGACAACCACGACTTGCCACACTATCTACTTAGTCGTATTTAGTAAGCATTTTGGGCTTATAAATTGTATTTTTGTGAGGTACGGTGATGACCTCCTAATGGTACAATGGGGAGAATTACGAGAGAATGCATTTGAGGAGCTAAATACCTACCTTAAAGATCTTCCCACTTTAACCAGCCCAAGATTGGAAGAAACTATATACTTGTACATAGCAGCAAGTGAGGAGGTTGTAAGCGGGGTGCTAGTTAAAGAAGAGAACAAAGTCCAGTGACTGGTATACTTTGTTAGTCGGGCTCTGCAGGGTCCGGAGCGGAGATACACGAATTAGGAGAAACTGATGTTGGCCCTGGACCACGCAGCAAGAAGGTTAAGACAATATTTCCAAGCGCACCCTATGGTGGTCCTAACGAATTAGCCACTCAAAGCAATACTAACAAGCCGAAAAGCTCGAGGAGATTGATGAAGTGGGCAGTTGATCTGGGAGAGCATGCCATCGAATATGCCTCGAGAAGGGCCATTAAGGGGCAGGTGATGGAAGATTTTCTAGCAGAGATGCCGAAGGAGAATTTTTTTGAAAGGAGCTGTGGTAGAAGATGGGTCTCAGCTTGTGAGTTGGGGCAACAAAGTGGGTGCAGACGTATGGAAGTTGTACGTGAATGGAGCCTCCATAGTGGAGGGAGCAGTCGCGGGCCTGGTAATATCAGACCCGAAAGGAGTGGAGTCTACGTATGCCCAACCTCAAATAGTGAAGCTGAATTTGAGGCATTAATTGCGAGCTAGAGATAGCTAGGAAGCTAGGAGCTAAGAAGTTGCAGGCCTACGGAGACTCGATGCTGGTGGCTTACCATTATAATAGATAGTACGCTACCAAAGAGCCGGCAATGATGAAATATAGGGACAAGGTCAGAAGCTTGGCGGCTAAGTTTGAAGAATTTGATATTACCAGGGTCCCAATGTCGTAGAACACAAGAGCGGTCACGGTGAGCAAGTTGGCCTCCTCAACTCACGCACACTTAACCAAAATTGTGCTGGTTGAGGAGATATCCTACATGTCAAGAGACACGGACAGTTAGCGGTGATACAGGGATCGATGTTTAATTGGATGACACCCATTCGCAATTACCTGGAGTGTGAGGAACTGCTGAGCGAGAAAAATGAAGCAAGTACAATAAAAATAAAGGCGCTACAACACACTGTCATAAACGATCTGCTATATAAGAGGGGTTACACCGAGCCATAGCTCAGATGTGCAGGTCCAGAGCTGGCAGAAATAATCCTCAGGGAAATTCATGAAGGAAGCTTTGGCAGTCACTAGGGAGCAAGGACGATGGCGCTACTGATAATAGAGGCAGAATACTATGGCAAATCATGAGAACACATTTGGAAAAATGACAAAATAATGTCACAAGTGTCAGGAACATGCAAAGGTGCAGAGGCTTCCAGCAGAACGAATGACCAACATAAGATCACCCCAGCCTTTCACAAAATGGGGAATTGACATCGCAGGACCATTCTCGGAGGCTGTGGGAAGAAAGAGGTTCCTAATTGTAGAAATAGATTACTTCACAAAGTGGGTGAAAACAGAGGCCGTAGCAAGCATAACAGGTAGAAGAATTACAACCATTGCTTGGAAGAGTATAGTGTGCAGGTTCGACATCCCGCAAGTGGTCATTAGCGACAATGGAAAACAGTTCGCCCATGAACCTTTCCGGTCATGGTGCGCAGATTGAACATGAGACAGCAGTTCACATTTGTAGATCACCCATAGGAAATGGGCAAACGGAGGTGACAAATTGAACAATTGTTCAGGGACTGAAAAGGAGGCCGGGACAAGCCAAAGGAGAATGGGAAGAATAATTAATGAGTGGTTATGGGCATACCAGACTACGCCAAGGACCGCTATAGGAGAATCACCATACAGGCTGTGTTTCGGAACGGAGGCGATAATTCTTCCAGAAGTAGCAGCACCCAGTAGGATAATCGTTGAACCAATGAGCTAGGAAGAAAATGAAGAAGTTGTTAGGGAAAATTTGGATGCCCTAGATGAACTCAGGGAGAAGGTCACACTGAAGGAAGCAGCGTACAAGTCTTGGATGGAACAGAATTACAACAACGAGGTGCAGGTAAAATCCTTTGAAAGTGGGGGGGACTTAGCATTAAGGAAGAATGAAGCAAGTCGGTCCCAGGTCAGAAGAAGCTGGACGTAGAATGGGAGGGAGCATACAAAATGGAGACGATGGATAAAAGACCAATTCACAGGACCTGGAATATAGCTAACCTGAGAAGGTACTATGCATAAGTAATTGTAAATTTATGCATGCACTATTTTTGGGCTATTTAACAGGATGGGTACACGAGACGGGTTTCCTGAAAGGATCAAATTTGTTCAAAGTCTATGAAAGGGGTATGATCTTGAGGAAATCCCGATCTGCGTCCATGTTCCCTTTTGTATATCACTCGTGACAAGTGCATGATAAAAAGGATAATGAATCTCTAGCCGCAGCTAGCGCTAGAGAAAGGCCCGATTCAAGCTAAAGTTGTCACTCTAGCTCCAACAACCAGAGCAAAGTGCAGGCAGGATCTCAAAAGAGCTAAGGAAAATGAATCTTCGGTCGCAGCCAGCGCTGAAGAAAGGTCCGGTTCAGGCTAAAGTTGAAGCGTAAAGTGCAGGCCGAATCTCGAAGGGGCTAAAGAAAATGAATCTCTGAGAGCAACCAGCGCTGGAGAAATGCCTGATTCAGGCTAAAATTTCCGCTTTGGCTCCAACAGCTAGCACAAAGTGCAAGACGGATCTCAAAGGAGCTAAGGCAAATGAATCTCCGACCGCAGCCAACACTGGAGAAAAGCCTTATTCTAGCTAAAGTTGTCGCGCTGGTTCCAACAGCCAGCGTGAATTTTAGGCCGAATCTTAAAGGGACTAAGGAAAATAATTTTTAATCGCAGCCAGCACCGGAGAAAGGCACGATTCATGCTAAAGTTGTCGCACTGGCTCTACTAGCCAGCACAAAGTGCAGGCTGGATCTGAAAAGGGATAAGCAAAATGAATCTCCGGCCACAACCAGCGCCAGAAAAAGGCCTGATCCAGGATAAAGTTGTCGCGCTGAACCCATAGCCAGCGCAAAGTGCAGGTCAAATCTCAAAGTGGCTAAGGAAAATGAATCTCCGGCCGCAGCTAGCGCCAGAAAAAGGCCCAATTCAGGCTAAAGTTGCATCGTTGGCTCAACCAGCTAGCAAAAAGTGAAGGCCGAATCTCTAAGGGGCTCAGAAAAATGAATCTACGGCCTCAGCTGGCACCGCAAAATGGCTAAATTCAGGTTAAAGTTGCTGCAATAGCCTCAAAAGCCAGCACAAAGTGCAGGCCGAATCTCAAAGAGGCTAAGGAAAATAAATCTCCGGCCGCAGCAAGCGCCGAAGAAAGGCCCGATTCACACTAAACTCGTCGTGCTGACTCAAACTGCCAGCACAAAATGTAGGCCAGATCTCAAAGGGGTTAAGAAAAATGAATCTCCAGCCACAACCAGCGTCGGAGAAAAGCCTGATTCAGGCTAAAGTTGTCGCGCTGGCTCCACCAGCCAGTGCAAAAGTGCAGGCCGGATATCATAGGGGCAAAGGAAAATGAATCTCCGGCTGCAGCCAGTGCTGAAGAAAGGCCCGATTCAGGCTAAAGTTTGTGCCCATGCCCCAACAGCCTGCGCAAAGTGCAGGCCGAATCTCAAAAGGGCTAAGGAAGATGAATCTCTTACTGCAACAAGCACCGGAGAAGGGCCTGATTCAGGCTAAAATTTACGCGCTGGCTCTAATAGCCAGCGCAAAGTGCAAGATGGATTTCAAAATAGCTAAGGCAAATGAATCTCTGACTGCATCCAGCGCTGGAGAAAGGCCTGATTCAAACTAAAGTTATCGCGCTGGCTCCAAAAGCCAGTTCGAATTATAGGCCGGATCTCAAAGGGGCTAAGGAAATTAATCTTCGACCGCAGGCAGTTTAGGAGAAAGGCTTGATTCAGGCTAACGTTGTCTGGCTGGCTCCACCAGCCAGCATATACTGTATGGCAGATCTGAAAAGGGCTAAGGAAAATGAATCTCAGGCCACAACTGGCGCTTGAGAAAGGCCCTATTTAGGCTGAAGTTTTCGCGCTGGCCCCACAGCCAACGCAAAGTGCAGGCTAAATCTCAAAGGGGCTAAGGAAAATGAATCTCCGCCGGCAACCAGCGCCAGAGAAAGGACTGATTCACGCTAAAGTTTCCACGATGGGTCCATTTTCCAACGCAAAGTGCAGGCCGAATCTCGAAGGGGCTAAGGAAAATAAATCTCTGACCACAGCCAGTACACTAAATCTAGAAAGAAAATAAGCATTAAAAGTTTTTAAAAAAACAACAGCACACCCAAAATTGTTTCATTCCACAACAAGGGAACACACAAATGATAAAAGCACAGAAAAAAGACGTTCTTATTCTTCAAGGATTCATCGCATCATCTTCTTCCTCAGCCTTCTCAGCAATCATGGCGCTAGCCTACCCGGCTTCACCGCCCTTCTTAGAGCTGTGAGCGGCTTGAAAACCTTCTTCAGCTGGAACCGCTGTGTTTTTGACGAGCTGTTCAGTGAGCTGGTGGAATGTACATCAGCCTCGGGGGGGATGCCGTCGGGGGTCCAACTGTCCAACTCGGCTGATGACATTCCCAGATGCAACTGCGAGAAGTACTCAGTGAAGTTGTATTCCCTGAAAGTAATAAAAGCATCACCAAGGCCAACCCGCAGTTGATCCTCATCTTCAGTGCGGGATTAGAGGTCAATAGCCCTTACTAGCGTGCCGCTCAGCAGCTTGGATGCCATATTGTTCCGCACCACGTGGGAATAAAGGCTTGGGAAGCCCCGCGTGAAGGTCCACTCCTGAAAGGCTTTTAGGTTGGCAACCCTGGCTTCGACATGGGTCAGGGAGCTCTGCAGAGATCAGTGGCCCCCTTTTCCAGCTCCAGATCTTGCTTCATCTCCATGGCTCGACGAGCTTGAGCATGGAGAGAGGCTAGGCCGCAAGCTGTCAAGTTCCTCCTGCATAGCTCTGGCGGAGTACAATGCTATAAAAAGAAAAGGAAAATGAGTAAGCACAAGACAAAAATGAAGGAAAAAGGAAAAGTAGATAAGGAGAGAAAACAAACATCAAGAACGACCATAGCTAACCCGTCAACCAAAGAATTCGTTCTGGCGACGTTCGGGGAGCATTCAAGCAGCCAGGCATTAAAGTGTGAAATAGGCAAGGCCTCAGAAACAAGCTTCTTCCGAGCCGAGGCACTGCACAAAGAACCCGGTGCAGACCCCTGGGAGGAAGAGTCGTGCATAAAGGGAGGCGAAAAAGGAATCGTTGAAATAGGTTGAGTTTCCAAAGCTAAACCCTGCTGGTTAGGGGCTGGCATCTCAGGAACTTCCTCCGAAATAATGGCACATGGAGGCAGGCTGGAACCTGTTTCACTCTCTTCACTCCTCCTCTACAGCCTCCGACGAGCCCTCTTTAGGGCAGGCTCATCCTCGTTAACTTCAGTTTTCGAGACATTGATCACCTTAACCTGTTGGTCAACGACGCCAGCAACATCGTCAATGTGGGAGGCCGACCGGTTGTTTCTAGCCCCTCGAGGGAGCCTTGACAGATCCCCGAGGAATTCAGTCACAGACATTTCTGCATTAAAGAGAATGATTAACAGGTTTTAAAAAAAATGAGTAATGCAAATAAGCAAGCATAGTTAATAACCCTGCTAAAAAAGTGAAGAAGACACAACGAATACCGCTTAGATCGGTGAGACCCTCGCCGGGAGAAATGCCGCTAGGGAAATAAGGCAGACCGACAATGCAAAGGTGAAATCACGCAGAAGGTGGTCCCACCTGACACTCACGACCTCAAGACGGGAGATGAATGGTTGCAGGGGAAAAGTTTCAACAGTAGTAGGATGAGATCCTCGCCCCTTTTCAGGGAAGGAAGGATAAGTGACCCTCACATCCTCACGAAGGCCCAGGATGAGGTCCCCATCCACAAAAATGAACAATCTCTTCCACTCAACACGGGTGGGGAGATCAGTTATCAGTTTGACCCCATCCTGCTGGAACTTTAGAAAAGTCCAGTCCGGGGGCATCCTGGCAGAGTGACACAAAACACAAAATAGGGTGACGGAGGGTTAGATACGAAGGAGGTGGCATAAGACCTCAAAACCCAAGATGACCTAAACAGAATTTGGGGGAAGACCAGTTAAGCCTAGATCATAGAAGGCCAAATGGCTTGAAAGAAGGGAGAAAGTGGAAACTGAAGGTAACACTGCTTGACAGTCTCGAGATAGACAACAACCATGCCCACGGGCATATCTAGTACTATCTATCTAACTCCAGGAAGCATAATATAGTCACAAAAGACGTTAAAAGTGATATTTTTAATGTTGAAGGCGGCCTTAATCACATGAAGAGCCGCCCAAAATTCAGGATTGGCCGTGTCGCAGTATGATTCTGCCTTGGGAGGACCGACGGTGGAAACCATGGTAACAAAATAAAATGACGGAAATAAGGAAGATATGGAAAAACAAAAAGGGTGGAAGAAGGTCAAAAGTTGTCGGAGAATCGAAAATCTGAGAGGAAATTCACAGACAGAATCGCAGAGTGGGAAAGCGGGAAAAAGAAAAGGATAAAGGATACGAATGGGCAAAAAGAGAAAAAAAAAAGATAAAGCAGACAGGGAAATTAATTCCCTCGAAGGACAGGGCAACAAAAAATTAATGATAACCGCCATGGGAGAGAGCGAAAATTACACAGCCAGCGTGCAGAAAATCGTCAGAAATGAACATATGGCAGACATCTAGACAGGTAGTGTAACCGCCAAAGGGCGCATTAATGAAAAGGAGATCGTGTGTTAGTGGGCAGTTTCAAAAATTAAAAAAAAAACCACGAAAATGCCAAGGAAAGACAAGAAGCATCTCCCAGAGACGCTACCTGCTCCCTGGGCAACTCAATGTTAATTGCGAGAAAAACTCAAGCTCTATCTAAACCACTGGCCTACATGTCAACTTACCCAATCAGACCATTGGTGGGGGGACTTGATAATGTTGGGGCCTAATGGCCTAATAAGTAGAAAATGGCAAAAGGTGAAGGCTGCTTGCCTAGGGACGCTACCTGGGCACTGGAGCAGACAAGAAGGGGTTTGATGGGCGCTGATAGGATAACTCCAGTCTCATCAGCCACCAAATCACATATAACGAGAAAAAGTGTGTGACACAAGGTAAGATTTTCCTATCAGTTCACTATTCACTTAGATACGCTTCTACATAGCAACAATGGCTCATCGGAGTGTCGAAGCAGGCACGACCTTGGGCCTTCCTGACTGGCCTCTTTCTGCCTGTCCTTCAGGTTCAGTTGCATATTGGGCTGGTGCAGATCATCGCTAAACATACTTCAAATTTTAGTATTAACAACCCTCTTCACACTCATTTTATCAGATCTGACTTAGGCATCAGAGCGGGCACAGTCACACACCTCCCTTCCCTGAGTGACCCATGTTCTTTTACATGTACTCATTTACGCCAGAATTATGCCAGAATGAGGCCTGCACAGAGGTCCTATCAAAGCGTCTCCGACAACTCCAACAGCCCAAAGACAATCAGATCCAGGCCAAGCCCATTTCAAATTTTGGCATTAATATTGGTGCCATATGTGGGGAACGATGTCAAGACCCTCACACATCTCTAACAGATGCTGCTCAAACACATCTGCAAAGCTAAGAAAATCTATTATTCATACAATCAACTGTTTTCAGTTTTAAAGGGTTTAGAGGGGAAAAGCAACTGAATGGAGGGTTCATGTATTTCTTGATCCAGAATGGAGGGTGAACTCAGCACATAAGGAAGGAGAGCAGACCCGGCCTAGCTCAGCAAGTCAACTCGGCCCAACTCAGCAAGTCAGCTTATTAGTGAGTTCAAATGAGTTGACCCAGTTAACCCACTGAGTCAGCCCAGCAATCTCGCCGAATAGGAGTTAGAATCACCTCAACCTCGGTGCTCACCATTGTCACCCGCGAACCAAGATAAAAGTCTAGCCACGCCTGACGGAAATATTAGCTATGCTCTACGTTCATCGAAGAATGTACATCAGGCTGAGGAAGAGCGTCGATGATGAGAGATGGCACTACCGGCGGACGAGGGTGCGACACTGATCTTGAAGACATCATCTTCTCCATTGAAGGAGAAAATCTCTTCAGGGAAGAAATGAAGTCTCTCCGACCAATCAGCAGATCAGCGAGGACGATGTCGCTTGTCCGAAAAACACAAAACCGCCGTCGAGAAGTTTGTTTCCCAGTAATAGTG
Organism: Rubia tinctorum; assembly: GCA_032355605.1. Taxonomy (NCBI): domain Eukaryota; kingdom Viridiplantae; phylum Streptophyta; class Magnoliopsida; order Gentianales; family Rubiaceae; genus Rubia; species Rubia tinctorum. Next base: position 11,877 of record JAULKM010157783.1, read on the forward strand.
ATGTTGTGACACCGCCTGAGGAAAAAGTAAAAAAAAAGAGAAACCTGCACAAGAAGAAAACGCTGAGGAAAGGTGGAAAAGAAAAAAATAAGAAGAGGAGAAAATAAAAGAGAAAGAATAGATGAAACTCTATTTTAGTAAAAAAAAGAGGAGAAGGGGTGATGATATTTATTACTGTAATATAAGTTATTCTCCAAATTTCAGATAAGGCACCAAGAGCTAATATCTGGTGCAACATAAATACTCGACAGAGCCCAGGGCAAGCACAGCTCAGGGCAAGCACAATTCAGTCCAACATCAAGACTCGGCAGAGCCCAGGGCAAGCACAACCCAGGGCAAACTTCGAGACTATATGAATGATTTGTGCAGCAACAAGACTCAGCATACCCACAAGACATGGATGGCTGCATTATCAGCCGCAAAGGTTAGAAGTATATGATTGTTCACTTGTAGAAGCATACATAAGTATGTTTCGAAAAGAGCCACATAGCTCCATGAAAATAATTATTACTATCGGTTATTAGTGTATGCTAGTAAGCAAATAATTCTTGAATTGCATATGTGATAGTCATGTTGAAATCCAAAAATAAAGATACTATGCATGAGTACTTAAAGGAAAACGGGATTCATGCAAGTGCCAGTTATATTTTACATGTCTTTGTCATTTAAATTTATGCATGATAGCATTGTTAATAAAGTCGATTCTTATAGTGGTTGTTTAAAGAAAACTGAAATAAATAGCTGATACATTATGCCATCTTTTGGGCTGATACATGCTAGTGTGGTCTGTTTAAATTGGGACACGTTAGCATGAAGTGCTTAATTGTGCAGGTCTGGCAGTAGGCAGGTACACAACATAATATGTCAGGACAAAAGAAAGCTTAGCCATCAGCCAGCGCACCGGCCGGTAAGACAGGACGTTGATCAAATCTCAGTATGTCCAGGCATGGCAAGGATCATCCCTCAGCCTGCACGAACATGGTAAGGCTTTGACAAGTTATCGCCAGAGAAAACTTAATCCTCTTTCCTGTTCTGCCAGGCCCATGACGTAGAATCCTTAAGAAAGTGTGGTACGATCGTACATGTTATTTATGAAATTATGTATATGAATGCTAATTACACTTGCATACCTTATGCGGCTGAACAATAACACCCACTTTGAAATTGAAGAACTATATTATGATTATTCTTAAACTGATGCATTTTAGCAATGTCCGCCAAGACGGGAGTGTTAGCATGAAATGCTTAATTGTACAGGAATGACGATAGAAATGATAAACAAGGCACCCTTAACCTCATGAAAGGCAGGGTCATGGCCTAATACACCATGACAAAGAAAGCTCAGTTTTCAGCCATCTCAAACAGGGCAGTCATCATCCATCAGCTTGTTCATGCTGGGTAATGATCAACCCAAAGGATGTTTAGACAAAGAAACAACCACCCCTCAGCTCACTTGGGCAGGGCCATGACATTAAAGGAACGATATTGCTTTAAATTGAAACTGTGAATTTGAAGGAACGATATTTCTTTAAATATCGCTTATCTTCCCCCCGAGATATATATATATATATACACGAAAGTTATTGTATATTTACATGCCTTTGTCATCTAAACTAACACATGTTGACGTTATTCACGTAAACATGAAATATTTAGTCTTACGACGTCGAGTAACGAGCATGACCCATGCTAAAGTACCAGTGTTGGCTCCAACAGCCAGCACAATTGCAGGCCGGGTCCTAACAGACAAATGATAAAGCTCCAACCACAACCATAGCCATCGAGTAACAAGCCTGACCCAGGCTGAAGTTGCAGTGCTGGCCCCAACAACCAGCACAATTGCAGGACGGGCCCAATAGGTAAAGGATAAAGCTCCGGCAACGACTATAGTCGTCGAGTAATAATCCTGACCCAGGCTAAACTTGCAGTGCTGGCCTCAACAACCAGCACAATTGCAGGCTAGGTCCCAACATGCAAAGGATAAAGCTCCGGCCACAACCATAGCAATCGAGTAATGAGCTTGACTCAGGCTAAAGTTGCAGTGTTGACCCCAAGAACCAGTAAAATTGCAGGCCAGGTCCCAACAGGCAAAAGATAAAGCTCCAGCCACAACCATAGCCGTCGAGTAACGAGCCTGGCCCAAGCTAAAGTTGTAGTGTTGGCCCAAACACCCAGCATAATTGTAAGATGAGTCCCAACAGGTAAAGGATAAAGCTCCAGCCACAATCAAAGCCATTGAGTAATGAGCCTGACCCCGACTCCGGCTAAAGTTGCAGTGTTGGCACCAACAGCCAGCACAATTACAGGCCAGGTCCTAACATACACCTAGTAATGAGCCTGATTGAGGCCAAAATTGTAACTTCACCTCAAGCATCCAGCGAGTTGCAGGCCAAGTCAAAGTAGGCTAAAGGAACAACTCCAGCCCCACGATGGACCTAAGCAACTAGTTCAAAATAAGCAGCTCTGGTTTACGACAGCCAGCAAATTGTAGGCCACATCGGCAGGCCAAAATAAGCAATTCTGGCTTAAGTCAGCCAGGGAATTGCAGGCCAAATCACCAGCTCAAAATAAGCAGTTTTGGCTTAAGTCAGCCAGGGAATTGCAAGCTGGATCGCCAGGCCCAAATAAGAAGCTCTGGCTTACGACAACCAGCAAACCGCATGTCAGATCGCCAAATCAAAATAAGAAGCTCTGGCTTGAGATAACCATTAGACTGCAGGCCGGATCTTAATACTGCATCACAAGCACACATGTAGATTTCAAAGCACAAGTACACGGTGAAACAGCCACCTGATAAGGTAGGCTGCATCATCAACTACCAAGGTCAGAAACATATAATTGTTTGCTTTCATAATACGACCATAAATACTCTGTGTGTATTAGTAAGCAAAGAAAACTACATGTGCAACTGTCGCAATGAAATTTAAAAATAAAGGCATTACGTATGGTTGCCTAAAAGAAGAATTCATACAAGTGTCAATTATATTTGTATTCTTTTGCCATGTAAATGGATGCATCACAACATGGTCGATAAGTTGACTCAGGCAAAGAAAGCTACAGCATGCTCAAGCAGGGCGCTGATTAACCCTTAGCCTGAAATGGCAAGCAATGATCACCCCTCAGCATATTCAAACAGGACGCTAATAAACCCTTTTGCATGTTCAGGTAGGGCCGCTTTATAGCAGCCTCAAGAAGAGGCGGCAAGAGTTGTTTAAAAATAACTTAAAACCAACCCTCTTTAAAAATAAAAGAGGGAGGGAGGTAGAGAGAGACAGTGAGAAATAAAAGGATCGCATTACTAGCGGAAAAAACCCTAACCACGCAGGTATGGAAATGCAAGAAAGCACACCTGACCCACGCAGGCAGGGAAATACAAGAAATCGCACCTGACTCACGCAGGCAGGGAAATACAAGAAATCGCACCTGACCCACGCAGGCAGAAAGATGCAAGAAAGTACACTTCAGGCAGAAGAAAATTGTCTCTGGATCCGACATTAGTCAAGAGAGAGTTGACAAGTTATAATTCTGTCAAAGATTAATGAGGCCAAAACGAAAGAGTTTGGTTGTGATTTAGAAGACCCGAAAGCAGAGCCCAGGCCAATGTTATTAGGGTCGAAATGTACAACCCGGATAGAATTTTACGAAGCTGCGATGCAAAGTCCAGGTCGACACAGCAGGAAGCAACGTATAATTCTATCAATGATTAATGAGACCGAAACAAAGAGTTTGGTCGTGATTTAGAAGACCCGGACGCAGAGCCCACGCCAGCGTTCTTAGGGTCGCAATGTACTACCCGAACATAATTTTACGAAGCTGCGATGCAAATACCTAGTCGACACAGCATGCAACAATGTATAATTGAGTCAAAGATTATTGAGGCCGAAACAAAAATGTTTGGTCTTGATTTAGAAGGCCCGTACAAGAAGCCCAGACCAATGTTATTAGGGTCGCAATGTACGACCCAGACATAATTTTACGAAGCTGCGATGCAAAGACCAGGTCGACACAGCAGGAAGCAACGTATAATTGTGCAAATATTGATGAGGCCGAAACAAAAAAAAATTGGTCGTGATTTAAAAGGCCCATACGCAGAGCCCAAGACAATATTATCGGGGTCGCAATGTACTATTTGAACATAAATTTACGGAGCTGCTATGCAAATTCCAAGTCGACACAACAAGCAACAATGTATAATTCTGTCAAAGATTAATGAGGCCGAAATGAAAGAGTTCAGTCGTGATTTAAAAGGCCCGGGCGCAGAGCCCAGACCAACGTTATCAGGGTCAAAATGTATGATCTAGAAAGAATTTTACGGAGTTGCGGTTCAAAGTCCAGGCCGACTTGGAAAACAGCGACATATAATTCTGTCAAAGAATAATGAGGCCGAAACATAAGATTTCAGTCATGATTTAGAAAACCCGGACGCAGAGCCCATGCCGACTCTAGGAGGGTCACAATGTATGACCCAGGCTGAAGGAACGAAGTTGCAATGCAGAGTCCATGTCAACTAAGCGCACAACGACGCTTAGTTCTGTCAAATGTTAATGAGGCCAAAACAAAAGAATTCTGTCATGATTTAGAAGGCTCACATGCAGAGCCAGAGCCGATGACATGAGGGTTTCAATGTACGACCCAAGCAGAAGTAATAGACGACTCAGCAAACAACGACGGTTAGTTATGTCAATTGTTAATAAGGCTGAAACAAAAGAATTTTGTCATGATTTAGTAGGTCGGGATGCAGAGCCCAGGTCGATGCCAGGAGGGTTGCAATTTATGACTCAAGCAGAAGGAACAGA
>JAULKM010157794.1:0-16671 GCA_032355605.1 Rubia tinctorum
GGAAAAATATAAAGAAGAGGGCTTTGGCTTCTACAACTACAAAGGAGAGCTAAGGGGAGAAGAAAGCAAGTAGCAAAGGAATGCTATGTTTGAGATGAGTTTGAAAATACTAAATTCATCCCCTATTTATACCACCCCAAGTTCACCAATGGCCAAAAGCTCTCAAACAAAACTTATCCCAAAATCCCAAGAAATCCTCCTTCTTACTTCAAGCATGGATTGTGAACATTGAATCTAAATATATCTTTCCAAAAGACCATGATGGTTGAATCTCAATAGTCAAAGAAATAATGCTTCAACTTGTTAAGCATGAGAAGAGAATAGTGTTGCAATTTAATGTTTTGCATGCTTGTTTTTTCTATCCTCCAAAGAAGTGAATGTTCATGCACAATTGGGTGAATACCTTTAATTCTTTACATGATAATTCATCGTGAAACTCTATTGTGAACTATCTAGGAATGATTTGCTTGTTATGATTAGAATCTCTCGAGTTGATCTAAATGGACATTTAAATGAATGGATGAGTAAATTAGTTTTACCTTAGCATACAGTTTCAGTTTAAAACCTAGCAATCCAGCGATTGTCATGCCAATGAAATAAAATTTCCCAAAGTTGATCATCGCTGCCCAATGCTGCAGGACAGAACCTCTGGTCACACCTGAAAAGTAACAGTTTAGAACAAAATAACACATTAAAAAAATTCTAGTAGTGACGCTTTTTTGGAGCATCCCTGACACTCAAAGGTGTCACTAAAATTATTAGTGACGTTTTGTGAAGTACCTCTATTCAGCTTGTCACTAAAATATTGTGACGTGTTGAAACATCCTTATATTTTTTGTGACGCTTTGAGATGCAATTCAATTTAGAAGTGTTTTAAATTTTGTGACATGGGTTGATGTAGTAATTCAGTATAGTGACATGTGCACATGTCACAAATATTTTAGTGACACCTGATGGTGGAACAAATATGTGACATTTTATTAATTGTCATAAAATATGCGTCACTACAATTTTTTTGTTATGGCACTTTTCTAGCAACACTTATGTAAATGTTACAATAGATTATAAATGTAACTTAAACCTTTTGAAAAATGCTACCTAAATTTTGAAAAGTGTTACACGCGTTAGATCTAATGCAACATTACCTAATAGTGTTGCATTAGCACAACAAAAAAAGAGTCCAACAATGACACATTTTTTGTGACAGGTAAAGAATTGTCAAAATTTTGATTACATCAATTCATGTCATCACATTTTATGACTCTTCTAAATATCATAAAAATTGCTACATCTTATGATATCAATAAATTTATGATGTCTTAAGTGTCACAAATTAAAATATTGTTTTATTTTCTTCAACCTAGAATGTAAGAATTACTTTTATAAAATAAAGAAATAATATAAATCATTGCTTGTTTATTTACAAAAAAAAAGACTTTTATGCAAATAATCTAAAGAGTGTTTTTTCATTTTTTCCTATTGGCTTTTCTACGAATCTTGTTTTTTTTGTCTAATATTTTCCATGTTGCATTATTTTAAGTGCTTTTACTTAACTGCTCACGGTAATAATCACTACAAGAAAGACCCTCCTTTTACAACCAAAATTATACAAGGGGTATAAGAGTTGTAAAAGTAGGTTTCCATAACTAGAAAATAAATATGGTTGTAAAAAGCCATTATTAATTACAACTAACTGAATTCTTTCTCGTGGTAAATAGTTGCAAAAAATAATCACACCCTAATTAACAAAAATAATAATTAGGCATTAGTACTTTCTACAATCACTTTCCAAAAATATTTAAGCAAGCTGTAAACACTCATAATTAGTGGGAAAAAATCCAGTGAAGACGCCCAAATTGCTGAATCAGAGAAGGATCAAAAACGAAAAATCGTTCTTCCCAAAATGTCTGCAATTTGCTGAACTCGGGAACCCATCTCGGCTGCCCTCTGCCACTGCTCTCCGCCCTCTCCCTGGCAACCACAGCTTTCCTAAACGCCAAAATCACCAACGAGGAAGATCTCCACAATTTAGCTCCGGCGTTAGTCTCGAACCTCCGAACCCAGTGCCAAAGCCTCGACCAAAACCTCTCAATTTCAACCGCCAGTTCAGCCAATTGCTCACCGATTACTCTTCACCTTCCAATCAAATCAGTGCCAGTTTTGATGCATTGAGCTTAGATTATTCGATCTCCATTCTTCTTCGCTCTTCCCCGCTTCGTCACCAGGCATCTATCAAAACTTTCAGTTGCGCTCTAAATTGTGCATCTATAGGATAGAAATTCATGAATTTTCTCTACTAATGTGATTTGCAAGTTTCTGTGTGGGTTTTGTAGATGGAGAATCGGGAAGATTATTGAGGGAGGAGCTGTCAGCTCTGGCAAAGGAGGTGGTTAGGGTTAAGGCGGTTAAAACTTATGCACGTGAGTTTATTATGTATTTCAGGCGCTGTTGTATGATAATTTGACTGTTTGAATACTTATTGTTACAGTTTAAATCCCTGTCAAGAAGTTGCATTCATTGCCTTTATGAAACTTGTGGTTACTGCATAATATATGCCTTATGAACACAAGGCTGTGATCTGGATGTCATTTATCTAATTTTAATGTTTGTAATTGCTCATGACTCTTGCAATACTCTTGCCATTATTTGGTATAAAAGAATTGTTTGTTTCTTAGATTTTGTTCAGTTGAAATCAGTACTGCACTTTCTTAGTTTAAGTTTTGAATTAGTCTTTTGGAATCAGTAATGCTGTTGAACTATTTACTGTGTCCTGGTTTTCTAGGAAAGCTTTATTCGATGATGCTATTTTAAAGAAACTGAGAAGTCTATGACTAGAAGTAATGACGCTCTTGCAACCTTTAGATTTAAGCTTGAAAGATTGCCGAAGAATGTCCTTGCCATACTTTCACACACCTAGACAGACAATCGAAGGAGAAAGTAAGTGTTTTTTGTGTCTTAATTAGAAGTCCTGAGTCAATTAATGTACTTTCCGTTAAAGAAATAAGAATTTTCAAATTGATAAGCCAATGAGTAGCAATAATTGAGGCACACATATCAAATGCTTATTGGTGAGGTTAAATTTAGAAAAAGCATGTCGAAAGTAGTAAATAGTTACTTGTGTTTTGAAACAAGTTAAATATGCTAAATGGACCTGTATTGTTAAACATAGAGAGTACCGTTTTACTTCATTTGAGTCCCTTACTTGAGATTCTTCTGATATCATATAATAGATTGTGGTGGAAGATTTTAGTACCCACCAGCTGTTGTGTAGCTCATTTGATACAAAGTGCTTTGTTGAAAGAATTATTGGGCAGACTATATTTAGCTCTCCTGAGTTTTAGATAAATTACAAGTCCTACTTAATTACACTTGGATTCAATGATGGGTTCATTAGAACGGATGAAAAATCAAGTTCTCACATAATGCATAGAACTGATCTATCACTATGATACATGGTCAAGATAATGAATGAATATGCAGTATGTCTAGTTAGGCAACATAAGTCATAAATAAGTTGTTGAAATCATTGTTTATTTAGTACGTTTATTTAGTACGTTTATTTAGTAAGTTGGATGAATATAGCCCAAGAGAGCGTTGTCGCGGTTGTGTCCCACCCGGCCATCACGAAGTTCAGGACCACATCCCTCAGGCTTTTGTCTGTCATGGTTTTCTGAATCCTTGCTTAGCTCTATGAATCTTGAGAGTATATCATGTTTCGATCTGATTAGTGTTGTTTGATGTATAGTACTTTAAGATTATAACAGATTGTTATGGTACTTTAGTTACTATGATCATAACCATTATTCTTGACATATCTCATCTTCTGCATAATTGTTTTTAACATTAAGGCTGGACTGATGTCACTACATACAAACATTTATATACCAGATTAGTTGTTGCTTTTCTTTGCTACTACTTATAAAATTTATTTCTTATTTAACATATTTTGAGTGATTATACACCACACCCCTACTCTCACTGCTTCTTTACGCTTTGAAGTGCTAGAAATGATGTTATTTTTTTCCAAAATGCTCGGTCATATTTTGAATTCTTTGTTTTGTATGAATATCATGGGGAGTGTGGGATGCACCTATATTCACCTTGTTTCCGAATATCATCTTTGGAGCTGATGTTCTCTACGAAACAACTGGTATACTATCATTTTCTTTTCTTACCTCTGTGTGTATGGTGTTTTGATTTTTTTTGAATGCCTGTTTACTCAGTATGCATTTCATTTATGTGTGTGATGTAGCATTTGATGATCTCTTCGCGAGCGTGACTTTTCTGCTTCAGCATTATCCCTCGTCAATTTTTATAACAGCTTACCACAAAAAGAGGTACTTTTTTTGCTCACATATTAGTTTCTTTTTGCTATGGGAATTTGTTTATGTTTCAGTTATAGTAGTGGTGATACTAATGTATCGTTCTTTCTGTTGGAAAACTAAATACACAATTTATCTCATTACAATTTTCAGTAGTAAAATCTACTAAATCTTCTAGTATAATATTAGAAGATTCTGCGGCGTTCTGAAAGAAACGGGGCTTAGTTTACCAACCAGCAGTTCCCTCTAATTTCATGTTCATCGCATATATTTTTTTAATTATATATTTGAGTAGTTTATTTTTGAGAAAATATAAAAAATGGTACCTTCTTCTCCATTTCCTCTCTTCAGTAAGCCACACCGAGCAGCAGAGCGCGGGGAATCATGCAAATCTTCTTTTAAACCCTAACAAGAAAGACCATCACCTTCGAAGTTGAGAGCAGCGACACCACCGACAATGTAAAGGCTAAGATTAAGGTATTTTTAAATCCTATATCGCTTCTTTTACCGTTTACCCTTCCATGTTTCTTGATTCTACTGCTGTGATTTTGTTGTGCTTTTGGTGCTCTCGGGATCTATTTTGCTTGAATATGTATGAATGCAGCTTTCTGTGCGATTGGAGAATTTTATCAGTACAATTAACATTGGAGGATTGAATTTTCATGTTATGGTGTTCTGCTTTGCAAATTAGTTGTTTAAGGAAAGCATTTGGTGCAGCTTTACTACTTACTGTTTTTTGTGTTTTCTTCATGTATTTGGACAGATGTTTTCGTGAGCTTCGAATTAGGAGATTGGAGCCGGTTTTAAATACTTGATCTTCTTATGCTAAACACAACTTCTATGTTCTATTTTTATGTTGTTTGAAAAGAGAGATCACATGCTGATTTTGAACCACTGGTGTCGCCTTTGTTGATTAATAGGCATGATTCTCTCATTTGTTTACTTTACGACACATAAATCTATTGAATGGAAGTTCACCTGCCGATTTGAAGGGTTTTTCTTTTTTAGATTTTGTCTGAAGTGTTGATTTGTCGTGGTTGTTGACAGGATAAAGAGGGTATCCCCTTGATCAGCAGAGGCTGATTTTCGCTGGTAAGCAGTTGGAAGATGGTAGCACTCTGACTGATTACAATATCCATATGGAATCGATACTTCATTTGGTTCTGAGGCTTATAAAAGGAACGATGATCAAGGTGAAGACTTACTGGAAAGGAAACTAAGGTCGACTTTGAGCCAAATGATACCAATGATCACATCAAGGAAAGGGATGAAGAGAAGGACGACATTCCCCACTGCAGTAAAGGTTCATTACTTTCTTATATGTTCATAATAGCAATTACTAGAACTTTGTGGGTTGAATTGTAATAATTAGAATTTAGCAAAGTCTTGGGAAACACGGTCTTTCCATAGGCTTATGGAAAGACGGAGTTTAATTATAATAATAAAACGTAAAAGGTCTTTGTTGCAATATTAAAGTTTTATTATGCAACGTGTAGTAGTTATAAATTTTATAACCCGGTTCATACAACCCGAAAATTTTATCTTAATTTATTCTAATTTACACTTTAAAACTTGGTCTTTCCATGACTTATGGAAAGACCGTTTTTCAAGAGACTGACTCTTAGAATTTAGTGGGTCTGATAGAAATTATTCGATTTTTAGGTTATAATTGCAGTTATAAGAAATATGTGGCATAAATTGGAAATTTATTTATTTTATTCTATTGTTTTGCGACGCTTTTAAGCGTAGAAATACTATGCATCGCTTCTTGGACATGTCACTAAATTTCTGACACTTGTGCAACTCATAATAATTGTGACATCTTCGCATGTCAAAAAGAAAACTGCATCTTTACGTGTCACAAAAGGATAGTGACGCTTGAAGGTGTCAGAATTATTTTAGTGACACGCCAAATAGAGGCATTTATAAAAAGCTTCACTATTTATTTTTGTGACATTTCTAAACATCATAAATCTCCAAAATAAATGTCACTAGTGGAACTATTCTTTGTAGTGTAGGTCCAACTTAATGTATTTAATTAGTATCTAAACTTTTGATAAAGCCCAGTATTCCAAGCTGTGAGAAGTTAATTGAATATTTGTAAATTTATATGCATGTCAAAAGTGGCAAAAATTAACAAAAAAATATGCTAACCAAACCATTGCAGCACAAGGCAGAGCTAGTAGCTTCAGGGTTTGAAAAACATAATGCAATGACTGCTTAAAAAAACCATTCCAAGTGTCCTTGAATTTATTGGCATTAACAACATATAACCCTAAAATAATCACAGAGATCCAGAGCGAGATCGACGCTGCCAAAGCAGCCCCGCGAAAACCACGAGCTTTGACAACAAAAACGGAGCTTCTTCATGCAGCCCCAGTTTAATTTTCTCCTCTTTACCTTGTGCTTCAACCTAATCTTTCTCTTTCCTCAATGTTTTGATTTTACCCTAAATTGTCTGATATGCCAGTTTATCCGCTGCCTCCGCGTCACGCGATAGGTCCAATTTAGACCATTTTCTGAACACAACCAGCAACAACAAACCACAAGTTTGGCACGTCAGCCCGCATGTCAAGCCTATCCACAAACCCTACAAGAAAGATGTTCCAAATTAAACCTTGTTCACATCGATCGAAGCTTCTCTATAAAGCAAAAGAACATCATTCATGAATTTAAACCATGATTTTTGTGCGCTTAAAAAAAGCGAATGGCTACATTCATTTTACCTTGGCATGTAGTTTTAGTTTAAAACCTAACAATCCAGCCACTGTCATCCCAATGAAGTAAAATCCTCCGATGTTGATGATGACCGCCAAACGCTGGAGACCGCAGCCTCTAGTCACACCTAAAATTGTACGTCACATAATGACACAGAATGCCAAGAACATAAGGATTAACTTTTTGATGGGGTTTTGCAAGAGGAATGAGAAGAATTCATGAAATATAAGAAAAATGAAGGGGAAGCAAACCAGTAGCGATTCCTTGGATGAAGTCGATGAAAATGGAGATTACAAGGAAATGTGTCATGGCTGTAAATTGACCAACTATCACAGCACTATCACTGAAGAGTCTTGCCCAGATATGGCTACCAAATCCAAAGGTTAAATCAACAATTATCCCAAGAACCACACACAGCTTCAAAGCTACATTCATTGCATTCTTTGCTCTTTTAGGGTTTCCTGCACCCAACTCATTTGACACTCTTGTGCTGCATAGATCCATCATCAACAAAATAAGAAACATTCTTGTTCATTCTTAAAATTGTGAAAATAAGACAAAGAACTGTAAGTGTCTTACCTTACGGCCATACTGAGCCCATATGAGATCATATAGCAAATAACTTGTGTATTTAGACTGCGCAATCATCAAACCAGTATACTTCAGATCATTCGTCTCACAAATAAACATGTGGCTCATGTCTATCCCCAAAATGTTGAATTTAAACTTACCACATTGCAATCACTGGAGTTGTTATTTTAGGATTAGGCATGAGACCAGCTAATAGAACAAGAAGCTGAAAAGCCCAGGATTCTAAACTGCAAGGAATGTAGTTTCTGTAAGTTTATATACATATCTAAATCAAAGCCTATAAAAGTATTGAACTGTTATGTATATATACTGACCAAACCATTGCAGCACAAGGAATTCCCAGCTTAAGGGTTGTAGAAATATAAGCAAATGACTCCATGGAAAATCCACTCCAAGTGTCCTTGAATCTACTCGCCTGAATAACATATAATCCCAATATGATCGCAGCGATCCACATAGATATCGAAGCTGCCATTGCAGCACCGCGAAGAGCAAGAGCAGTCTTCTTGACCAAAACAAAGGCGATCCCAACTTGGAAGATCATTGGCAACAGTGAGCAGGCGACCAGTGGTACCACAACAGACTGTGCCTGAGCAAACCTCAACATGTTTTGTATAAAGCCATATGCAAACAATCCCGGAATCAAGAACTTCAAATACAAGCCAGCCGCCTTTGATATTTCAGGATCTTGGTGAAGCAATACCAGGATTGCATCCGAAAACCACCAAAAGATTGAGATGAGAATACAGAAGAAGAATGAGATAATGCAAGATGATTGAAGGTATAATCCCAGAATTTTGTACAGTCTTGCTCCATAGCATTGCCCACATAATGTTTCTAGTGCACCACTGAGACCTAACTGAAAATCATCAACAACAAAATACACACAAAATTACAATTTTTATGAGTTTTACTGAAAAACATTAACTGAAAGGACATAAAATCAAACTCGGAGAAAATGTAACAATCCTTTTACCATGAAAGCTAGGCCGCTAACGCTCGACCAAGAACTGGCTAGGGTTGAAGCTGCGAGTTCGAGTTCTCCCAAATGGCCGGCAAACATGACAGAGATTACAGGAATCATGTAGTAGGAAATGTTTGTGAGAATGCTGGGTACAGAAAACAAAATCTGTTTCTTGGCTTCTCCCACATCCAAAATCGTGCTCCACCACCGGCTCTGCAGCGTTGCTTTCTGCCGGGGCTCTGCTACTTGAACAACCATGTCATCATTACTTCCAGCCCCCGACTCCGAAACACCGGTCATCTTGGAAAAGGCGGTTTTTGATGAGAAAATTCAGATATAGAAGGGGCAGGGCTATACATAAAACATGTAATAGTGAGAATTCTTGATGATTCGTTGTTGTAATAAGAGAATTTTTGATGATTCAATATTAATTGTTGTAATAAGATCACTCTGGTCGCCGATGATGTCGTTGTAATAAGATCACATTAGATTAATTATTGTTGTCAGCGAGCATAGCAAAGTAGTTGGCCTCTTACCTAATATAGTTTCAAAAAGATATCAAGCATGTTAGGTGAATTATCATAAATGAATCTACAAACAATACGATCATCAAATTCAAACAATTTATTTTTGTGAATAAAAAATGATATTAAATAATGAGCTAGGAAATTTTGGTTTTACCGTTTTATTTTAACTATTAGACCAATGTTCTAACATATCATATATAACCAATTATGTAAAGTAAATAGCACACGAGCACACACAACTTGGTTACGCAGTTCAGTGAAATCCACATACATCTGCGGGGTCTTGGCCAATTCAGAATAAATCTACTAATCAGAAAGATACAGTACAAAGTACATCATACAACTATACTTATCTTCTCTAATTACAACGTATGGATTTTGCAAGCTCCCCTTGCTACCGATCCGCCTTGATCAGACTCCATCTGACCTCGAAACTCGTCGACGCTGGATCTCCTCCTCCCAAGAAATTAGGGTATACGGCTCTGAACTTGATCAACGAGTCACGTATGTTGGAATATATGAAAACTGGCTCTTGCAAGGCTCTTCAGAAAGATAGAAATCTAAATGCAGATTTACTCAATGAAATTCGTGTGTATTGCAGATGTGATGTCCAGTATATGTGATTCCAAGAGCATATCGGAACACTCCATAATATTCATATTTCTTATCTGCTTCTGAAGCATATCTAGATCTCATAAATAAAGAGATTTTCCTTATTTCAAATATCTCATAATATTACATAAATCCAATTCCATAATTATAGGGATTTTCCATGAATCAATACACGTCTGATTCAAATACTGCAGAATCTCCATATCAATATTGTGCAATAATCTAACAATCAAATCCTGATACATTCTGTATGTTCCAACATGCAACGTTTTTCTTTTTCAACATTAGTTCACAAATTTCCAACTCGATAATCAATTAAATCCACGTGACTTTACAATCCCTCCCCCATTTGACTCTTTGTGGACCCACTTATTTTGGCATAAACAATCATAAGAAAAACTTCCAAATTTCACATCCATAAGAATACTAGAAATCCCTTATGTTGGAACATGTAAGACTGGGCTAAATCTGAATTAATAAAAATACCGAAACTAGAAATCCAGAAATCCAAATATAATTCAGATTACATCACCACAAAAATAAAATCCAAAATCCTCCAAAATATTCTACCCTTGGGGCCATGAATATGCCAAGATCACAGAAAAACAAAATCTATTCCCCTTGAATTTAGTACTGACTATGTTGGAACATAGCCCTTCTGACATCAATTCCGATCAAGATCGGCAACTTGTTCTTCCAGCTGTGAATTCTCCGCTTCAATTCTGGCATTTTCAGTTTCAAGTGCAGCAATCTGAATATTAATGGCTCCCAGCCTTGCATCCATAGCCATCAACTTGACTTGTTTCTAATCATAAGCAAAAGAAAAGCAGCAGTCTTCGTTTCTAAGGTAAATCCTTTACTTGTCTCAAGGCAAAGGTCTTCATGTTTGGCTTTAGGGGCTCAGTTTCCACTATCTCGTCTTTTGGCTTGACCTTAACTCTCTCACTTCTGGCCAATGCCGAGATGATACAAGGATAAACCAGTGCATGTTTGGCCTTTGGAGATATTTCCTTCCTTATAATGCTCTGCTGGATAAGTAATCCAAGATTGGCAGGCTTCTGTGTTCCAACATAGTACAAAACTAAGCCATTTCCCGAGTCAGAGCTGTAGTATTTGTAGAGGGCATCCAACAATTGACTGCTTCAATTTGTAGAGGGCATCCAACAAGCCATTTACCAGTTGTTTGTTGTAGTCTAAAAACACATAGTCGGCCTTCTTCATGCCAATCAGTTCTAGAAAATCAGAGAAACCACTTGGTATATATGCTAGAAAGTCTACTGGGCTCTCAAAAATAATCTTCCTTTGGGAATACACTTCTCCCATTTCCTTACAATCCGCATCATAGAAAATATCTGAGATAGTAGCACTTACAGGAGATGGTGGCAGTGTGGTTTTCTTCTTCTTAAGAGAGGGTCCTGCCAACTTGTTTTTCTTGTCTGGCTAGGATGACTCAACTTCTGTCTCCTTCCTTGTAGCCTTCTTCAACCCGTTCTAGATACATTCACCTAGGACCTCGTCACTGGAATAGGTCAGATTTGGTTCTTGTGTTGGAACATACTCTTTCTGCTACTGCTCTGTATCTCCAGTGACATGTGTTTCAACATAGTCAGACCCAGCAGAAGGTTCAACTACTTGTGTTGGAACATGGTCTTCTATCTCCTCTGTCTCAGCAGCTTCCATTATGGGGTCATCTCTCCCTCTCTTCTCAGCTTCAGAAACCTTCATATCATCATAAGCAGAACCTCCATAATAGCCTTCCATGTGGCAATCCTGATCTCTCATATTGTCACCAGTAAAACCTAGTTCCCGTTCTTCAACTTTCATATGCTATGCTTTCTCTTGGTATGTTGGAACATACCCAGTTTCTTCTTCTTCACTGTCAGACAACACAATCACTACAGGCTCCATTGCCCTGAGTTCCTTATACCTCCTTGCAGCCACAGAATCATACTGAACAATCTTCATCTGATCAGTAGACCTTATCACCTTCAAACCTTCAGCTTCATCATCACCAATTTCTATAATTTTTTCATAACTCCTACCCGGAATATAACTATACACATGAAACATGTCATTCCCTCTATGCTCTTCATATATATCTTTTGGCAACTTAACTTCAAAGTGTTCAATGCCATCCAATTCTCTTATGTCACCCGAGAGTAATACTTCCATACTAACCTCCAAAAACTCCACCTTAATATTTTCTAAATTTCTCATATCAATTGTCACTCTATTTCCTTGCACCCATTCAAAAAATTCTACTATAGACCCGAAATTTTTACCTTTCTAAACAAAGTGAGAAAATTCATAACCGGTTACCTTTTGAAATTGAGTTTTCTTCTTGCTTGGTGCGTTCTCGGACTTGCCGAAGGTGAGTATGAGCGGCTTCTTATTTCCAATCATTGAAGGGAGTGTCAAAAAAAACTTCGGTGGGAATTTTATATTTGGCAAAGAGTTCTTGGACCACTCAAAGTCGGCAAAGATAGCTTCCAAAATTTTGAAAGTTTGGTAGAGAAGAAGAAGGGTGTAATGCCGAAAAAGGAAGGAATGTGGAGAGATTGAGAGAGTTTAAACCAAAAACAACTTCTTCTCCTTTTTCACTTCTAAAACCGAGTTTACCTTTTTCCCTTTCCAAGACAATTATGACCTTTCCTCTCTTATCAACTCATGTCTCTTCTTAACTTCCAACATACTTCCAAAACACTTCCCTTCTTCTTCTTTTTAAATTTTGTCTTTCTATATATATTTTTTATTTTTTCGGAATTTTTTGAAAAAAATCTGAACCAACACAAATATACATACTATACAGAGGAATTTCAGAGAAAAATACCTCATATCCGACACACAATAAAGTGTTGTCTGAGAAATTCAAAGGTTGAAGCGTCAAACGGTTTAGTAAATATATTTGCATAGTGCTCACATGTTGGAACATAGGCCAACACAACTTCCTTTCTTTCAACCAAATCTCTAATAAAATTATGTATGATGTCTATATGCTTCATTCTTGAGTGCTGAACATGATTTTTGAAGATGTCAATTGTACTTTTTTTGTCACATAAAATCTTTAGAGGCCCTTGTTGAATTCCATAGCCATTTAGCATTCGTTTCATCCATAGTAATTGTGCACAACAACTTCCAGCAGCAAGATACTTGGCTTCAGCAGACGATAAAGAGATCAAATTTTGCTTCTTACTATACCAAGAGGCCAAATTTGTGTCAATAAAGAAACAACCACTAGTAGTACTTTTGCGATCATCTACTTTACTAGCCCTATCAGAATCACTATAGCCGATAAGACTTGAGTCTTGATTCCTAGAATACCAAATTTCATAATCAGAAGTCTCACTCACATATCGAATAACTCTCTTTACTGCAGCCAAATGAGATTCTTTAGGATCAGCCTGAAATCTTGCACAAACACCTACGTTGAAACCTATATCTGTCGGCCAGCAGTAAGATACAAGAGACTCTCAATCATGCTTCTGTATAATTTCTTATCAACTGAGACACCTTTCTCATCCTTCACAAAAAAATTATGTTTTCCATCGGAGTTCGAATAGATCGAGCACTACTGAGTCTGAACCTCTTCACTAGATTCAAGACATACTTGCTTTGATTTATGAATAACCAATTCTTTTCTTGCTTAACCTAAAGCCTAGAAAATAAGTGAGTTCTCCAACCATACTCATCTCAAACTCGGCCTGCATAAGTGACACAAAATCTTGCACCATAGATGATGAAGTAGATCCAAAAACAATATCATCCACATAAATTTGAGCAATCAAAAACTTTTTGGACTTAGTAAGCACAAATAAGGTACGATCTACTCCCCCTCGACAACAACCTTTCTTAAGTAGAAAGTTAGTCAGTCGCTCATACCATGCCCTTGGTGCTTGTTCCAGACCATAAAATGTCTTCTTAAGTATATTTACATGATGTGGATAATGAGGATCTTAAAATCCTTTAGGTTTTTCCACATACACCTCTTCATTCACAACTCCATTCAAAAAGGCACTTTTCACATCCATTTGATATAAAGTGAAATTCATAGTACAAGCAATAGCAAGTAAGATGCGAATTGATTTTAACCTGGCAACTGGTGCAAAAGTTTCATCAAAGTCTACCCCTTGAACCTAAGTATATCCTTGAGCCACCAATCTAGCTTTATTACGTGTAATTTATCCTTCTGCATCTGACTTATTCTTGAAGATCCACTTTGTACCAATAACATTTACCCCTTTCGGATGAGGAGTGAGATACCATACATCATTGCGTTCAAACTGCTCGAGCTCTTCTTGCATTACTGCAATCCAATATTCATCAAGTAGTGCTTCCTTGTAGTTCTTTGGCTCAATGAGTAAGATAAAACATTGTATTCTAGCTAATTCTTTATCGATAACTCGAGGAATAGATCGGGTTCTTCCTGAGATAGGTTTCGATACCTCCTGTGTTGGAATATGCGGACTGGGTATGGGGGAGGATGTTTCAACATGCTCTTCGTCATCAGGTTCCGGCTGGTCTACTATTTGATCAGATGTTCCAACATAGTCCGGCTGCTCCGGTGAATTCTCCTGTGTTGGAACATGCTCCGCATCTGGTTCATCATCCTTTGCATTCGACCCCCGTTTGTCATCAAAATCATCCACAACAACATTTATAAACTCTATGAGATAATGGGTTCGTAGGTTGTAAGCACGATAAGCACTGTTGTTCACAGAATACCCAAGAAATATTCCAACATCACTATGATTATCAAACTTAGCCAATGGATCTCTATCTTTGAGAATGCAACACTTGCTTCCAAACACATGAAAATGAGATAAACTTGGCTTCCTGCCCTTCCAAATCTCGTACGATGTTTTGCTGGTAAAAGGTCGTAGATACACACGATTTACAGTATAACAAGCTGTATTGACAGCTTCTGCCCACCATTTTTATGTATTCCTTTTTTCTGCAAGCATGACTCGTCTTATTTCCTGGAGTGTTATATTCTTTCTTTATGCTATGTCATTTTGTTGTAGAGTAATTGGAGCAGAGAACTCATACTGAATACCAAGTTCATCACATAAATCACTAAACTGAGAATTTTCAAATTCTCTACAATGATCACTTCTGATTCTGACAATCTTTCCTATAGGACTTCCTTTCTCTGTCTGCAATTTTATCACCAAACTTCTAAGCTCATCCACAGTATCATATTTTTCTTTAAGAAAAGTCACCCAAGTATATCTAGAGAAATCATCAACACATACAAAATGTACTTCTTACCAATCACACTAGGTGTATTGACTGGACCTATTAAATCAATATGAAGTAATTCAAGATTTCTTGAGATAGTAATATACTGTAAAGAAGAGTGAGGAGACCGAATTTGTTTACCTTGTTGACATGTTCCGCATACAATTCCACTTTTGGTCGTAAGGGTGGGCATACATCGTACTGCCTTTGAATTGGCATTTTTTTCACCAAGGTTTTTTAGTTGATATGACCAAGCTTCCTATGCCACAAAGTGCCTTCATCTTGCTTTGAATTCAGGCATCTCACTTCTTACTCCAAGAGGTAACAGTTGTCAGATGACCAAATACCAGAAAGTACTTTATCTTTGTCATATCGTACAACACATTTGTCTTTCTGAAACTCAACTGTCATATTTTCATCACACAATTGACTTATGCTCAACAAATTTGCCTTTAGATCTTCAACAAGCAAATACACTAGTGAACACATGAAATCCTTCGATGTGAATTTCAACCTTGCCAATAACATGACTCCTCTTCCCATCTCCAAAAGTAAAAAACCACCATCATATGGTTTAATTTTTTCCAGAAACTCCTGAGTTCTAGTCATGTGTCGAGAGCACCCACTATCGAAATACCACGAGTCTCTAAAATGTGCAATAAGAGAAGTATGAGCAACAAGGAAAATATTAATGAGTTTAGGAACCCATGCCTTTCGAACCATCATTGACCGTTGGGTATCATCTATGTTGGAACATGCAGACAGTTGTCGCCCATTAATGATATCTTTGAGTAATCTGAGACGTTGTTCCTCAATATGGCCTTGAAACATGCAATAGCTATAGATGAGAGGTTTTCGTTGACGAGTTTCAATCACTTTTCTCTTCATGCCTTGAACTTTTGCCTTGAGATTTCCTGTATTGCGTGATGGATTGCCATATCCAATTCCTTGTCAATCTCCAAAAAAATTTCCCATGGTCAAAATATCATCAAGCTTTGCCTTTCCAGTATTTAACTTGGTGATTGTTTCTCCACCATCTCTGCTCTTTCAGTCACAGAATTTAGTCTCAACTTCATATCCTTGATTTCATTTGTAAGCTTTTCAACCAATACTACTAGTTCCTTCTTCATCTCGACAAATTGATTTTTCTCCAACATCAGGGATCTGTTTGCATCAGCAACCTTCAACCACATGTCATACATTTTTTTCATATGTAGTGTAGATCTCTTCATCACTCACGGGTTGGTCTTTATCATCGCTGGAAGTATCATCGGAACTTATGTTAGAGCACACAGACTTATCTGTGTTGGAACATACAGACTAATATGTGTTGAAACATTCTTCCACACCCTCCGTATCATTGTGAATTTTTTCTCCAAATACCACATAATTCCTGGTAAGTTCCTCTTTATCTTTTTCATCTTCTTTATCTTCACTTCATGAGTTTACATATGACCTTCCTTGTTTCTTCCGAGTATTAGCACATTCAACCTAGATATGCCCAAAACCTTCACATTATCTACATTGAATCCTCCCTAGATGTTTTCTTCATCACTTTTATTTCTAGAGAACTGCTGATTTCCTTGCTCCATGCGTATTCCACGATTATTTTCAAAGTTTTATCCACGAGGCCTATTTCCACCAGTTCTTTCTTGCGATTTCTTGTTCACCACCTTTTTCAGCATCCTTGAGAAATTCT
>JAULKM010157804.1:0-16671 GCA_032355605.1 Rubia tinctorum
TGTCCTCTCATTTACATGAGATTGTTGTCTTATGGGCCTCTCGGAGAGTTGGAACTGTAAAATGCATGGTCGTGCTCAGATGGATTAAGGATTAATCATCTGTATTAACAGTTTGACTCGGGAATTCGAGAAATACATTTGAACTTGATAAGGATGACACATTATCTTACCTTATGTTCAGATGAAGACATTAAGTGACGAATGAATATGAATGAACACTTGTCTAAAGGACAAGTGGGAGATTGTTGGTATAGTGTCCTTCAGTCAATGTGCATTTTCCATATATAGTTGGAGGATTAATTACAGAGATAATTAATTCAATTATTTTGAGTGATCGGAATGTTTAGCTGGAAACCGCTTACGACCTGCTAGCATCAATTATATTGGGCTTGCAGGTTATTATGACTGAATTTATAGGGTCACACACAAGACATGAAATTGGATAAAAGAAATAACTATTGAGCTAGGAGCCCAGATAGTATTTATATGAGAATTGAGTTTAGAACTCATTAAGTCTAATTGTGCTAGACCCAAATTGATTTGGATTAAGATTTCTAGGATTAATGATCATTCTATATAAATAGATATTTTTACAGAAATATCCAGTATCAGATTATTAGAACCCTGGCCGTTCCAGACGGTAAAAACTAGAAACCAATCCAATCATTCTCAGAAAACAAACCTCACCGTAATGAGAAGAAGAAAGATTGGGTCTTTGCTTGCTGATCAACGTTCTAAACTGATGGGGGTGTAGGTGATCCGATCGTGCTGTGTGGATACGTATAGAGGGATCGCATATGAGATTCTATTCTCCGTGATTGAACGTTTCTCTGCACGCTACAAAGGTAATCTAAACCCTTAGATAGATTCAGATTGATTACATGCATGAGATCTTGAATATGGTTATTGATATTCTGCTAAATTAGATTTAATCAATTCCCAACAATATCCCAGTTAGAGCACCTCCTAGCAGCACTAGCTTACCTGCAGACATTCTTGAGCAATTTCGTATCTTCGGGGAACAACTTTCTAGTTCCACCAAGATTGTGAAGGATACTGGTGAAGTAGTAGATGGGATGAGCTTTCAGTTGGATGACTTTGGGACGCAACTAGGTTCTATGGAGGATACCATGCACACTTGGGGGTCTAGGTTGGATTCCATTGAGCGGAAAATGAAGGAAGAGTTTGCCATCGTGGGTTAGAGGTCAGATGCTCAAGAAGAGGCCATCGAGCAAGTGCTTGAGAGACTTCATCTTTCGAAGCTAGATGGCTTCAAAGATGTCATTCTTATTGAGAGGCATGAGATGCGTCAAGAGGAGAGAAGGATGAGGCAGGAGACTCAGCACTTGAGGAGGAACCCTTCGGGGTCACGTGAGTGAGCTTCACTAAATTTCTCTCTCCCACTTATGATTTTTATTAATTCATTGCATTGAGGTTAATGAAAAGTTCAAGTGTTGGGGAGGGAGTAGTAAAAAACTTGGGAGTATTAATCTTGGGATTCCTTTGTGTTCTTGGTGTTACTTTAGTTTCTTCTTTTTGTTGGTTTTGGAAAATTGGTAGAATCTTTGGCGGTGTGAACTTTTTTCTAGTGTTGGGTAATGTTTTGGGATGAACACTTTGGTGGTGTAATTTTTTCTTTTTTACTATCTTTTGTAGTATAAAGCCTAACATTGGGGCATTTCGTGCTATACAAAAAGAATTAAAAATTTTGAAATATATATATATATATATATATATACCCAACTAAGTTCGAAATCAGAAAGGGCAACTTAGGCAAAAATTAACAATAAAGCCCGAATAGGTTAAGAGGCGTAGGTAAAACTGAGAGGCTAGGCCAGCCTATGTTGGAAAACCTAGGCAAAAATGAGAGACCTTGTGGAAAAAGGTGATATGGTGAGCTCAACATGTGTGAATGCAAGGATGAATATCAAAAAGGGCTCCTAGGCAAAATGAGAGAAATTGAGAGAAATTTGAAATGGAACTTCAACATCTTTGGGCGATCTTTGGGCCATCTTTGGAGGTTTATTAATTAGCATCTCTTGGATTGTCTTCAGTGGTTTCTTCAGGGGAGTAAGCTAGTTCAAAACTTATCTTTCATGCTTACCTTTTTCTTCACAAATTTTTTGGATTTTTAGATTACTTTAGCAACTTCAGGGAGTGTGAGAGTTGTGAGATTCTTACTTCTTTGGGGGGAATTAGGGTAGATTGGGAATTAGTTAAATCTATTGGATAACTTCTCTTTGTATGCTACATTTTGCTTAGATCTTTTCTCAATTATTTAATCGAGGACGAGTAAAGGTTTAAGCACGGGGGGGGGGGGGGGTTAATGTCCACCATTATACATGCGTTAGACGATGCATTTAACACATTTATTATCATCTTTTGTTTGGTTGATTTCTAGTGTTAGTTAGGTTTACAGAACAAAGGGTTTAGATGATCACTTTTGGTTTTCTTGTCTAAATCCTACATTTCGTAGACTTAATTGAGACTAATGGACACTTTGTATTCACGGTCACCCAGATCTTCCTCTTTAATGTCATTAGTAGGCTTCTCGTGAGTGCTTTTTCATTTTCTTTGATGGAAGGCCATCCGCGAGAGTGGTAGTAGATATTTTAAGGTCATTCATACGAATGATAGAAGATATCGAAAGCCATTCGCAAGGAAAATAGTAGATTGAAGGCTACGAATCCAAATCATGGTAGTATAAGGAATTGGGATGAAGAAAGGCGGATTCAAAGTTCAAGAAGATCAAAGAAGAAACAGAGGGATCGTTGTTCGAGGTTGCACAGAGTTTTGGGCAAAATCTGAGAAGAATCAACACTTGAGGGTGTCACAATTGGAGTTTTATTCTTGAGCTCTATAAAATGGACTACAGGAATTCCCAAATTGGACTAACGGTTCACCTGTAACGGAGCGAAGAAGTTAGCCATGCGAACCAGCCACGGCCGACGTCGGTCGTACATACTTGGCATAGACCAAGATCTAGCACGGCACACACCAACCATAATGACCCGTGTCAAGGGGCCTTAGCACAGCCTATATCACTTAGCACGACTGTGCAAAAATTCGGCATGAGACTCCTATGTTTTCACCCAAAAATCGGCTAAGTATTCTGGCTGGACGTTCCATTTTACACATTTTGAGTGGTTTCAAGCAACAAATACCAAGACCAGTCCATTGGGTGTGAAGATTGACGTGGGGCGCACCGAGGTAGTGAGCAAAATAAGGTTCCAGCTGACAGGGGGTGTAAAACGACACATGGCTCGGATCATAAATAAGAAAATGAAGACGCGGTCGGTGGCCCGCGCCAAGTGACGCGGGGCTTGCCTAGCACATCTGGCAGGGCCCGTTCTAGGACCGACACCATGCTACATCATATCCGGCACATCCCGTAACAGGGCTAACACCCGCACCGGCATGAGCCCTGACTGCTGCTAGAGTTTTTGGCCAGTTTTTGGTCATATTATTAGGCCCAATTCCCTTCTACTATGTATATATGGACCCTTGTCTACTTGGGTTGAAGTTTAGTCTCATTTTTTAGATCTTAGTAGGTGGCTAGAGAGAGAAAACACTCTCACTTCATCTTTTCTTTTCATCTTTTTAATCTTTCTTTTGCCTGAAAGTGTTGAATCTAATGAACTACTTGGGTTCAATGCTTAGGGAGTAGGGATCTATCTTGGGGACTATATTTGTAATCATGTGTTGATGTTTATTTTGTGAGATTTCTAGATCAACCTATTTCTATGTGTTTTGTGATCATTATGTTGGCTTGTTCTTAATATTCTTATAAATTGCATGATAGTCACAATTTGTTCGCACACAACCGAGTCTACTTTCATGTTGGCGCACTATTTATACTCCTTGGTTAAGGAAACCAAGATGTGTTTGGGGTTCGATAGTCTAGAATAGGGCGTGTGCATGAAGGTTACCATTATTAATCATCACGATCGACCATGCATCTAGTTAGCTACCAAAGAGGTCTGAAGGGTTGCGGGTAGAGATAGATTAGGTAGCAAACTAGGATTATTTTGTTGATCCTAGAAGCCATCGATAAGAATGCTACTTCATTTGCCTTTTTAGGCTTAGGGGTAGTTCGTTCGTGGTGTTCCGCCCGGGATTTAATTGTGTGGGGGAGAAACAGACCCGCGCAATGTGCCATAGTTTTTGCACTCCC
Organism: Rubia tinctorum; assembly: GCA_032355605.1. NCBI lineage: Eukaryota > Viridiplantae > Streptophyta > Magnoliopsida > Gentianales > Rubiaceae > Rubia > Rubia tinctorum. Next base: position 4,175 of record JAULKM010157804.1, read on the forward strand.
CTGGTTGTGGAGGTGAGGCTGATGTAAGATTTTATACGTGCACATCTATGTGACAGATAGGGGGGAGTTTTGATCATTGTCCACACCACGTGACACAGACACTAGAATAGGGTTAAGTTCTTGTATTTGATGAAATCGATGACCGAAATAACATCAACCATGTTACGCAAATTTCCCTGAGTGCTTTTTATATTGTTTATTTCGTTGATTGCATACTAGTAGTTGATATTTTAAAATCCCCCTCCCCGCCAATGGTTATTTTCACAACATTGTTTATTTCTAACACGTGATTGGACACGGTTGTGTTGAGTAGATTACTAGATTCCTAAAATATTTGTGGATGACCCGAGTACTTGCCACTATCTACCATTTCGATAGTATAGTAGTAGGAACGGGAGCAATATATAAATTCTATCTTTGACCCCTAACCGTCATCCCCTCTTGTTTAATGACGCTCGGGAGGGGGAGGGTCAATGATAGTGTTCCATGTGCTATTGAGAGTGTTTATTTTTAAAAACTGAGCACTAACATGCAGAGGGGTAGGAAGCAGGCTAAGGATTTTAAACCTCCTAAACCCCCTCCTACACCAAAAATCAACAAGAATGTATCGACAATTGTGAAGGATAAATGTGTTTGGTATATGTCACCAAAGGTAAGAGGTAAGCCTCGTGTGATGTGGAGATCCATATAAAGGGACGTGGTTGAGGGTGGAGTCATGAATGGTGATTCCGGATACCCACCGGTTGATTTTTCTTATCTTTTAAAACGGATGAAAAGTAAGTCATGAGGACGGAAATAAAGAAACGGTAATTTTATCATGTTTTGGCAGGTTATTAAATTTGTTCATGTGATTTTTGGAAATTGTTTGTCAAATTGGGGTTTTTTAGGGATTTTTGGTCATTGATTTTTAGGCTGGAACATTATTACGCTTGGTTTGTGAGTTTTTAGGTGCAGGAACTTTTACGAAAAAAATGAAGGAAATGGGCACGACACGAGTTGTGTCATGCTTCATGCCGCATGACATGCATGGGCCATTCAAGTGGCATAGGTCGTGCCATATGTATGCCGCCTGTGCCGCCTAGAATAGCCAATCAGCTTTTACGAGTCTTCTATAAAACTCGTGTTCCCTTCACTCCGCAAAACACCATCTGCGACCTCTTCCTCTCCTAGCTTAAAAATCTCCATATCTACCTCAATTATTAACCAAATTCCCTGAAATTTGTACCAAAATACTCCTCTCTCAATTCCAAAAAAATCATAGTGACAATTAGCCAGAGAAACAACCAAAAAACAAACAAAATAGAAAAATTAGCATTCGACCACTTCTAGTTCTTTCTCCCAAAAACTCAAAGATTTGTTTCTTCCTGGTATTGGAGATCACCTGATTTTGCTCTAGGAGGGGTCCCGTACACTCCATGTTATCCATTTCATCAAAATACACCTTCACTTTTTTATTAGGTACTAGGCCAAAATCCCCTCTTGGAGAGGTAGACATTTTGAATTTTTGAATTTTTTGGAAATTGCATGTTTAGGACATTGTTAAGGTTCTTGTTTGTGATTTTTGAGATTGCATGATTTTGTCAGCAATTAGTTGATTATAGATTGGGTAGCTTTGAGACAGTGTTTTGGCTATTATTATTTTTTGGACTGTTTGTGTTGCTTGTTGTTGCTGTTGAGATGCTGAGACAAAGAGCTAGTCCGAGTGTCCCCTTCGTGGTATTATGGACATTCTGCCCAGGCTACCAGAACCGATGAGAGCGTCTTGTGGGATGCCCGATCCTTGAGACCAGGTTTGTGAACAAGCAGGTCCTTAAGGACCTCAAGATCTACAAACCGGTTAAGGTCATCTTGAAGAGGATTAGTCTGGATGGCTTCTTGGAGAAGTCTGCCCCTGTGTACACCAGGTACACATTAGGGTTCCTTGCTACTGTCAAGAAAAAAACCAATTGGTGTGGTGATAAGGTAGCGAGGTTCCATTAATGGGATCATGCTAGCTTGATGACTTACCAGGAGAGTGTCGTGTGCTTCGTGTGGAAATACATGACTGAGTTGGATGGCCACACCGAGGATTGCTCAGGATTCGATGTTGGTATTATTCTGGACCTCCATCACCCGAAGGTCGTGGGTAAAGAACATCGATATAGTGCATTCTGCATTGAGGTATGTGGCGAGGTTGCTTACCATAGTGGTACAGTGCCATAGAGATAGGCTGCAGGATTTTATGGTCGATTTCATGAGGCGCTTGCCCTGATCTCATGGAGTACTTCATCCACTAATGCTACCTGATATCCACGAGGGAGGGACGCAAGATAGCAGCTGGGGGAATAATATCACTCCTGACTACTCATTTCAGCCTTCCGATGGATGGGAGTATGCGGGAGAACCTCAATACCCCATACAGCCTCACCTTTAGTGATTTAGTAAAGGCGGCGATGATTCAGTTGGAGGGTGGATAGATCTACTGGAAGTAAAAAGGCGCCAACTTCATGAGACTTCCCCAGCCTACGAGGACCAGACTCACATTATTGTTCACACTTTAGGATCTCCTTATAGAACTAGACCAGGGTGTGAGAGTAGTCGTGGGAGGTCCCCATGACAACAGGATGATGAGCAGTCTGAGGAGGATGACAGAGCTACTATGGAAGAGGACCGGGTTCATTCACAGTCGTCTCAACCACCCTTGCTAGACCATCAACTTATTCACCCACCTCATGCAGGCCATTAGTTTATACATTCTCTTCCATTTGAGCTGCAGGTCGTACGACCACCTATATGGGCCTGATTAATATAGAGGAGCAGCATTACCATTCTGCGGGGCAGAGTTCTTAGGGTTCTTGGGCAACACAGCCACATAGGCACAACATCTCTCCCCACATAGACTATTTTGGGGAGCCGAGTAGGAAGAGTAGTCATGGGTAACCAGAGTTTGAACCTTTGATACATAACATCTCCATTCCTTTCCAAGATAAGCATCCCTCCTGGCCGCATCTTGTATACAGCCCATTCCGGGACCATGGTTCACCGGAGTTCCAACAATCCACTTTATCTTATGACCCATGGGGCCAGCTACCGCAGCGTGAGCCAGATTGGATCAATCTTGGGGAGATTTCTTCTTCAAGGTCCAGCAAAATTTGAGCCGCCTCACTAACTGGGTTGACTATCACTTAGATGAGATGACTTACATGATCGAAGGGGTGGATAAGAAACTGTAGTATATGAGGATAGACATGGGCTTACTTCATCATAACATACAGGAGATCACTGATTGGATGAGAGCCGCGGGCATTAGAGATGATCACCCTCATTAGGAGCTGCACAAATAGGAGCGTGAAGCCAGGCGTAGCGGACGACAATGAAGAGTTTAGGTGTTTCCAACTCTATTTCTACCTTGGTCACATGCATTGGAGATAATGCATGAACTACGTGTGGGGGATGGAATTGGAACACCTTCATTATTGGTGGCATCTCTTTTGCTTCTATCTTTTTTTCTTGTTCTATTTTGATTTCGATGATGACTTATTTTCCCTATTTTTCTTTCCCTCGTTGTTTTGAAAACTTTTTTTGTTTTAGTTATTTTTTAAACTTGGTTTTATAGGTGTGAGGGCACCTTTTGTAGTAGTTTGGGATGTTGGAAAACTTGGTGGTGTTAGTTTATTTTTCTTATTTTCATTGTAGTATGAAGGCCACCTTTGGGGAATTTTGTGCTACACTAAAAAATTAAAAATTAAAAAATCAAGAAAAAAAAACAACCAGCTAAGTAAAAAACTTGAAAGGGAAACTTAAACGATAATGGGAAATAGATAGGTTGAAAAACCTATGCAAAAGTGAGAGGCAAAATAGTGTGGATGAAAACCCGAAAGAGCTTCTAGGAAAAATGAGAGAAATTAAGAGAAATAAAAAATTTATCATATGCTTCTCTTTGCTTGTCCTTTGGTAGTTCGTTTAGTAGAGTAACTTTGCTTCACAGATTCGTATTTTGGCACCATTGATTTGGTATGTAGTTGGATAGATTGTCTTAGTTTCATTGAGATGTGAGAATTGTAAGATTATTATGTTTTGGGTGGAACTAGGGTTGTCTAGGAATAAATGTTGGATGTCTTGGGAAATTCTTTGCATATTATGTTTCGCTTGGATCTTTGCTCGTTCTTATTTACTTGAGTACGAGTTAAGGTTTAAGTGTGGGAGAATTGATGAGACTAGGGATGATCATGGGTGAAGACCCGACCCAGACCCACCGAGTTTAGACCCATTGGGTCAGGTATGAATCCAAAAATTTAGAATCATCGGGTTCGGGTATGGGTCTAGATTTAAAAATACGGGTTCGTGTCCGGGTCTAAAATATTAAGACCCAGACCGGTCCTGTAGACTCATATAACCCTAACTACATATATTGTTTTACCCTATTTTCTAAATTACTTTCATATTATCTCTGAATTTTTACTTTTAATTCAAAAAATAATATGAAATGTCTATTTTATTTCTTGAAAAATTAATTCAGATGCATATTGAACTCGAATTATTTGTATTTAATATAATATATATTTTATTTAGTAAAGAAAAAAATAGAATTGTAGACCCTTTTAGTACCCATATTGGACCTAAGACCCATTTAGACCCATCGGGTTTGGGTACGGGTCTAAAGTTTTCAGACCCTACGGGTTCGGGTCGGGTATGGGTCTAACTATTTTTTTAGGGTTGGGTCTGGATCTTATTAGACCCGACCCATGATCATCCCTAGATGAGACTCTAGAAGCGTGTGTTTCCTAATGCATTTAACACATTTTTAGTAGTTTGTGTATGGTTGATTACTAGGTTTAAGTAGGTTTACATTACAAGGGGTTTAAATAGCCTTAGTTGGTTTTCTTGTCTAAATCCCTCATTTTGTAAATTATTTATATCTAATGGATAATGTGTCCTTATAGGCATCGAGATCCTATTTTGTGAGATTCATTGTAGATCACTCCTAAGCTCTTCGTAGTAGATTAGTGAAGGTCATTCTCAAGAATGCTAGAAGAAAATTGAAGGTCATATGCAAGGATGGTAGTAGACCGAAGGTCGCATGCTTAATCGTGGTAGAAGATGGGATGTGCCAAAGAAAATGAGTAGAAGTCTGAAGGAATTAGAAAACGGGCACGACCCGTGACCCTTTGCACGGCTTGTGAGTCTTTGCACGGCCCATACCAACCAAATGGCTTGTTCTTCTAAGTACTAGTGTGGGTCGTGTCCTTTTCCACAACTCGTGCACCCTGAAGGTTAGGACTTGAAGATCCAGTTCGCGCCTCACAGCCATATGGGCCGCCGCACCATCAGAAGCCTAAGATTTCAACACCAGTCTGCGAGCAGTGTGCATCGGCATGAGCTGCGCCCTCGGTCAGCTAAATGAGCTTTCCAATCAGCTGTCTGCAAGGAATTACAAGGGCTGCACGCACAGTTTTGCCGGGAACTATGCTCAGTCCGCGGATCGTGTGCTTTTACACGGGCATGTGACACGGGTCACGTGCTATTGCATGGAACATACTGACATGAATGCTAGGGTTTCCATTCGTTTTAGGCCTCTCTAAGGCACATTTCCACCTACTATATAAGGAACACTGGTCTACTAGGGTTTAAGGAGCCTTTATAATTATAATTTCATTTTCCTAGTTCTAAGAGTAGGTAGAAAGAGAAAGAGACCAACTCTTCTCTCTTCTTTTATTATTTCCTAGTTTATGCCTATGGCATTGAATCCAATGCTTGAATTGGGTTCAATGTCCATGGAGTAGTGTAATCACTTGGAAATTTAATTTTTTTCATTACCAGATAATGATTTTGTGAGATTCTAGATCCTCTTATCTTTTATGTTTATAAATATTCATGTTTCATTTCAATTTTACATTCTTGTGAGATACATGTTGTATATATTCTATGATACACCGTAGTCATGTGTTCCATGTATCGTGCTAGGCGCGATTTCTTCTTGGGAGTATCTGGTTAGGAATATTGTAGGTTTGTGAGTCCCGACTTTGTAAGTGTATGCATATATGACAATTGACCACCGTTCCAATTGTCATAGTCTAGCTTGACTTGATCATATCCCGGTAGTTTCAGCATGACAATTTGTAGCAATTTTGGTTGTGGTTTAGTGACCATCATCGTTTCAATCCTAGAGTCATCGTGACACGCCGAGTCATTTGCCTCTATAGGCCTAGGGAGAAGCATCCTTAGTGGAGTGTTCCGGATGTATTTCCTTATGATGAAGGAATTGCGGCATCAAAAGGTGTGATCGAAGCTCCTTCCCTAATTACGAAGGCGGTTTTAATATGATTAAAATGGACATAGGTACCTTTTTGTGACAGACATTGGGAAGTGTCGATTTTCACCCACACTTTGTGACATAGACATGAGATAGGTTTATATGTCTTATATTCTATAGAATCTAGGATCAAAGTCATTTACCGGTCATGTTACGCAAATATCCTCGAGGTGAGCTTAATATATTTTGCTCTTTTATTTTGCATGATTAGTAGTTCTTAGACAAAAAAGAACTACCCATTTTTAGCACTAGCTATTCCCGACACACAATTGGAGTGACGCCCAATTGTGAGTTGTGTTTAGTTAACTTTCAAATTATAGCATCTATGTGGACGACCCCGGACATGCCACTAGCTACTCTCTAGTAGTTGTTAGTGAGCCCGGGAGTAACATTATAAATTCTATCTTTGCATCTTTGCGCTCCGCAAGTTAGCTTGAGCTCTACCGTAAAAAGGTTGGTATGTTAATGATCCCGCGGAGTAAGAATCAGGCATGGGTATTCAAAACATGCATTGCAAATTCAATTGACAACTAGCACCGGTAGTAACCATTCTAATCCATATTGGTGCTATATTACAAGGCACTAGATGATATTTATATACCGGTGATGTTAAACAATAGGCATCGGTATCATATTGGACATATCAGTGCTGAAGAAAAAAGCATCAGTTCATTTATACTGGCCGATTTCGAATTATCATAGGCACAATTATGAGATTCAATATCGTTGCTAAACATTTTGATCACCGCGATTAATCACAACATACCAGTGCCCAATTTCTAGCACCAGATGACTATAGTGTGCACCGGTATAATTCATAACATACCAGTGTGATAAATTCAGCACCGGTGGTCAAATAACATGTAGCGGTAACATTTACCCGTGCTTATAATATTGAGCACCGGTATTGATTACCAGTGCTGAAACTACGTTCTAGCACTGGATCACTTAGTGTTAGGCGTAAGCACACCCCTTTCTAAATATTTTTTTAACAAAAAAACACAAAAACAAATGCTAGTATAATGTTGTCTCCAAAAATCATTCAAAAACCAAGTAATCAATTCAGTAATCTAAGCAATCAATCAAAGACACGAGGATTTTTACGTGGAAAACCCCATCGGCGTGAAGAGTAAAATCTACGGGATGATTAGGGATCCATTAAAACTGCTTTTATTATTACAAAAGGAATGTTACAGAAGCCCAATTCCAAATCTCAAATGGGTACACAAATTACCCAATGAGAAACAATCATAACTAGCAACATATGCAAGAAAAAAGTTAAGAATATCACCGAAAGACAAAACTCACTTGAGTTGTCATATCTCACGAACCGCAATTGAAAATCCCACCATCCAAAATACATCCCAAGATGTCATGATCAGACTAAAGATGACCCGCAATTGAACTGCAATTTGACTATCACAATACAACGCATATCTATTTTGTGTAAATCCAAGTTGAGGAACAAACCGCTTCTTCCAAAGAAATTCCATACATGGCTCTGTCGCAGAAATGAACTTTGACTCAGTAGTTGACAATTCCAGACAAATTACTAACCATTTTCTTCTTCTTCTCCGCCGCGGCCCCAAACAACGTTCCCTATGTTGACAGGACGAGATGGAGGCCGAGGCAAAGGTCGAGCGAGGGTTGAGGGCTCAGGGTTTCAAGGGAGGGTCATGTGAGAGGGCGGACGAGGGACGAGGGATGAGGAATGAGAAACGAGAAACGAGGAACGAGAAACGAGGTAGAGGTCAAGTTGGAGGTCGTACTGTGGTTAAGTGTTTACAATTGGGCATCGTGAGGGGTATCTTGCGGGTAAATTGGACTTTTTAGTACTTATGGTTTAACAAGTGGGCCTCGTGAGGGGTATATTAGACTTTTTATTATTTAGGGTTTAACGAGTGGGCCTTGCGAGGGGTAAATTAGACTTTTTATTACTTACATATACCTTATAAATAAATATAGTATAATACAGGGGTAATTTTATTTTTTCAATTAGGTAAGCGCCTGAATTCCTTCGGTCCACGCCAGAATAGTGTAATTCATATGTATGCAAGAGAAAAGTGAAAAATATCACTCAATGGCAGAACTCGGTCGAGCTGTCATATCTCACGAACCGGAGCACCAATTGACAATCCCATCGTTAAAAATACACCCCCAAGATGTCCCGGATCTTTTGCTGAAATTTCAGCACGATTGGACTAAGTAAGACCTTCGATCAGAGGTGTTTTGTGAAGTTTCACCAGAAAAACGTGAACAACAAAAAGACACTTTTCCTTTCTTTTTTTCACTCTACTTCACTCTATTATCTGAAGACAATTTTTTCACCTATTTATACCCCAAAATAATCCAAGTTCAGCCGTAATGTCTTCTTAAAGAACCACTAAAACAACTCAAGTTTTTAAAGAATTCCAACCTTAATATCTCTTCTGAAAGAAGTATTGAAACAACTCCATCTTCTTAAAGAACCATTGAAGACAAGTTCATCCATGAAATTTGTTAAAGAACAATCAAAGACAACCTTTTAAATCTTCTTAAGGAACTCCAAGGGATACAACTCAAAGAACTAATGAACAGGATATGGACAAATGTAGGTTTTCTCCACATGGGAAGGGACCTATAACCTAATACTTAGGCACCAAATTCCAAGGGCCTGAAATACTGGTGCCCTTGTGGTGAATTACCAGTGTCTATGACCCTGTCTTGGAGTAGTGTGTAGATAAAGTTAAAAGACTTGAAAGCAGTTCTCAAATTGCTCCCTTTATGGTCCACAGGGATGAAAATTTGCATACAACAACATAAGATTGCGTAAAGAACATGGAATTGAGGTCCTATATATTGTTCCTGAACTTTCACTACCCATTCTGATTGAGATAAATCAAGAATTAGAACTACTCATTGGAGAGAGCATTTCTAATGGAGTTCAATTATTGGACAACATTCTTCATATTTATCCTTTCTTTCGGTAACCGTGAAGAGTAGGAGAGGGCAATATCCAAAAAAGCACCAATGCATTTTGCTTCTCTGTTCCTCTGTATATTCTTAATTTGTTCAACAATTTTCACCACCTTCAAAGTGCCAACAAAACACTAGGATCAACAACCATGGATACCTCGGAAATCCCTGCCTTAACATATTCATGGAGAGTAAGCCCATCTCAAATAGTCCATCGGATGGTCTTCGTCCCGTGAACATTTCTAGCAAGAAAATGCCATAGCTATGCACATCTCCACGAGTTGATGCAACACCTCCCATTTCATACTCTATAAAAACACAATCAAGTTAATGAAGAACATAGCATAACATACATGCAATTTATGAATTATTTCAACTATACACTTGACGTATTATTTCATCAAGTGCACCAGACAGATTGTTGACACATGAAATCCCATCTCAACTACAAGCTTTGCCATTTCTCTTCTGATGCTCATCTTGGATTTTGTGCTCTGTGAGACATTAAAATGCTCTACCCATCACAATCCCATTCATATCCTCCGTCTCACAATAAGATTAGGTGAAACCGTCTCACCCAAATCTTTGTATAACCTTCAACTCAAAACATATAAAATATCAATAAGAAAACAGAAGCTTGCATGATTTTTATTTTGAAAATGGAAAAACTTCAGTACTGTTTATTTTACAATTAGATCTGACAGATATAATATTAAAAACTCATCATGTAATTCTCAACAGAGAAAAAATTAACATCAACATAATATCTATTTATTAAGACAAAGTCTTGTGCGAGACCGTTTCACAGTGATACAAAGGACTAATGTGCAATATTATGAAGTTTAATTAGAGATGGTGTTCCAAATATCTTAAGAAAGTTTGGGAGAGGAAGGAGAGAGATATGAGTGTAAATACCACTTTTTGGGGAAGTTGGGCATAAATAATTGAAAAATTAATGATTCCGGATTATAGGAATCTCTTACGTCAAGAATCCGGGTTAAAAAACTTTGCGGATCAATTTTTCCTCATTTCACCGCAATGCGCGGGTTTTACTAACAAACTTGATGTTTCATTTTCATTAGTTGATGTTTCAACCAAATTTAGTGATGTTTTTCAGAATTCTTTTTTTTCTCACTAAAATCATGTATTCTAAAGTTAAACTTTGGTCTTTTATTGTAAATATTGTGTTTGTCTGTTAAGTTTTTGACACTTGATAAATGTTGACACTAGCTTGTGATATTTTATAATCTTAAATTAAATTAATAATTTATATTTCATTTTAACTGATGTATTAGTTTTTCATTGTGTCCTTTTAAAAATTTATATTGACGTTTCTTTTTTCGGAATATTTAGCGTATCATTTTATTTTTCAACGGTGCAAATAGTTTTTTAAATCTTTTTAATGGCGATAGATATCAATATCACATTTTTGTGAACAATTTGATGTTTTAAAATTTACGTGTGTTTATTATGTTTACTTTTTTTGTTTGATATTTTTATTAATATATATTTATTTAATTTTTCATTATTCTTTAATTTAATTTCATATAATGTTTAATTATTTTTGTTAGTCTCTGTTGTTAGTTTAATTTTTTCTTAAACTAAAAAGTGTGCAGATTTACCTGCAAGTCCGTCTCTTGAAAGATGATTTTCCCATAAATTATGGAAAGACCAAGGTTTAAACTACAAATTAGAAGAAATTAAGATAAAATATTCAGATTGCATTAATCGAGTCATACTCTTATAACTATTCCATGTAGCATAATAATTTTTTAATGTTGCAACTAAAATATTTTATTTTTTTATAATTATAATTCAAACTAGTCTTTCCATATGCCATTTTCCCCAAAATTTTGTTTTGACTAAATTGTTTATTTGGTCCCCAACATATATTGGAATACCATCTTTTGGTCCTCAGTGCCAATACCGCGTACATTCGGCATCCAACATATTCAAAATGATTTGTTTGGTCCCCAAGTGGTTTTCAAGGTGATTTTTAGTAGACTAAATTATTTTTTTGTCCCTAACATATGATCTTATGTCATCTTTTGGTCCCAAAATCATCTTGAAAACCACTTTGGGGACCAAACAAATCATTTTGAATATGTTGGATGTTAAATGTATGCGGTATTGGCACTGAGAACCAAAAGATGGTATTACCACATATGTTTGGGAAAAAAAACAATTTAGTCTTTTGCTTCTACCGGGAAAAAAAGTGCGCAAATTCTTCATGGAGTACAATAATTAGTCAGAGCCCGCACCCAAATTAGATTTTGCTTCTTTCTGTGGCATCTAATTTATGCTTGGCTATCCGTAATAAATCAGACAAAGGGTCCCAGTTTCACTTTCATTTCTGGTTGTGTGAATTTTGAAGAATTGGAGTAGAAACCCATCAGCGAAACAAATCCATACAATGGGAGGGTTGACAAACCTTTGGGCGAATGAGAAGACGGAGCCTTTGTGGATCGCATCTCCCCTCGAAGAAGACAGGATCCGTCGATCAAAACAATGCACTCAAGGTTAGAATTAGCGTAATCATTTCTCTGGATCCTAATCATTTTAATTCTCATATTTGTTAATTTTCCCAAATCCTAGACTTTTGGGTCCTCAGGATTCCATCTGGTAATATAAAAAGAAGGAGCGAATTTGTTTCTATACTATTGTTTGTCCCAGAAATTCGTGTTTGTAAAAGGCGCTATTTTCTGTTTTTGATATAGATGTAGAATCCTATACGGTACTGTGTATTTTATATATTGAGTAATAACTCTGCCACCAAGGTGGGACTCTAACATGCCCCTCACGTGCAGCGGTATTAATCATCGCGTAACGTGGATTAAAGAGGTTATGGGCCAACTTTGAGCTGTGATACCATATTAGAATCATGGATTCCTATCATAAAACCAATTGGTACAATGTAGGGGTGACCCACGATCTTATATATTGATTAATAACCCTGTCAACCACTGGGTCTAACAATTATCATTGGAATATTATATGCAGGGTGTTAATTGCCTTCGACTTTGATGCATCTGTCTACTCCATTTTTATGTTTATATTGTTGTATACGTCAAGGCCATTTTGCGTACATTTGAAATCCCCATTATGTTCATTTTCTGAGGTTTGCAAGCTTATCGTGTTAATCATGTTGTTTGCGGATGATAGTTTGTGATCGTGGCTGGTATTTGGTTGTGCAGAGGGTGTCATTGAAGGGACCAAGGCAGCTGTGATTACTGCTGTTGCCACTGCAATC
>JAULKM010157814.1:0-16671 GCA_032355605.1 Rubia tinctorum
GAATATAACCCGACCTGATACAACCCGACCTGAATATAACCCGACCCGACCAAACCTGACAGTAAGCTGACCCGATCTGACCTAACCCGAGTAAAAAAAATAACACGACAGTAACCCGACACGAGTGTAATCGAATCCGACACGACCCGAGAAAATTTTCTGACACATTTTAACCCAACACGATAGGAACCCGACTCGACCCGAGCCAACCCGAAAAATAAATATAACACGTTTTAACCCGACCTGTTTTAACACGAACCGTTTCCAACCCGACCAGAATCCGACATGATCACCCGAACTGACACCACTAATTATAATAGTTAGCAATAGAAGAATTCAGCTGGGCATGATGTTTCAGGGTTCTGGGGAGAATTTGACAAGACCAGTCAAAGAAAAGAAAGTTCTATTTTTGGTAGGGTATTTTTTTGAGAGGTGCCACTCTGTCAAATTATGCCGAAAATACAATATCAGTATTAGCATAAGAAAAATAATAAAGGAAATAACTCCACTATTTATAACAAAAGCAACACATAACCTCTCTAATAATCCTCCCTCCATGCTTGTAATCCTTCAGCCAAAGAGAGGTTTGTTTAGCTCTTACGGGTCTCCCTCTATCCTGTTCCTCACTTGGGTTTTGGATTGAAGTGGGCTCTTCTTCTTTTTCAACACTTCCAGCCTGAACCCAACTTGCCATTATCTCTTTGTCTAACTCCACAGCAGCCCATGTATCACTCATTCCCCCCATAAAAAAATGACCTTGTCCTCAAGGTCGGTCAAATCATATAAAGAACTGAAATCCGGCCACTCCTCCCAAGTGGCATCTTCTAACGAGCTTGCGGACCATTGGACCAAAACTTGTCGGCGCTAGTTTCCATTCTCCCCCCGAATTCGAGTGGCTATAATCGCAATAGGAGTAAGAATATGAGTGTTACTTTTGTTAACTTCCAACAGTGGATAACTCTCAACTGGTTGCTCCCCTTTAAAAGGCTTGAGAAGAGTGACACTAAAGGTAGGGTGGATACGACTTTCCGGAGGTAGCTGCAGCGTATAAACCATCTGACCTGCTGTAGCAATCACCGAAAATGGGCTGAAAAACCTTTTGCGAATCTTGGAGTTAAGGCGTTGGGCAACAGTGGATTGTCGATAAGATTTGAGCTTCACCAAAATGAGGTCCTCGACCTTGAAGCTGCCCTCACGGTGTTTCCGGTTTGCCACTTGTTTCATCCGGTTTTGAACCCTCTGCAAGTTCTCATTGAGTTGAGCTAGCAAGGTTCCTCGTTGTGTTAACAACTCATCAACTGCCTGCACGGTGGCTGTTCCGGTGGAATTGTTGGAGGAAGGCGACCATAGAGAGCTTGGAAGGGAGTCATTCCAATAGCCGAATGATTACTTGTATTGTAATGGTACTCTGCCCATGCCCAAAAAGTAAGCCCACCGCTTGGGATATTCTGACATGAAAGCTCGTAGATAATGCTCAAGGCACCGATTGAGCACCTCATATTGTCTGTTGGTCTCCGGGTGGTATGCGAAGCTGGTCTTAAGAGTAGCACTTACGAGTTCAAACAGTTTGCGCCAGAATTTGCTTGTGAAAATGGGGTCGCGATTGGAGATAATGGTTCTGGGAGGACCATGTAACTTCTCAACCATGGAGCAAAATAGCTATGCCACTTGAGATGTTGAGTGCTGAGTTGGCAGCGGGCCGAAATGAGCATTACTTAGACAACTGGTCGACAACCACCAAAATGGTCGTGAATCCCATCGACAGAGGCAGCCCAATGATGAAATCCATGGTGACTTCATCCCAAACACGTTCTAGTATTTCCAACGGTTGAAGGGGGCCAAGAGGGGGTATTGTTGAATACTTCACAGTTTGGCATACTACGCAATGCTCCACAAAGGGTGTGACATTCTTTCGTAAGCCTCTTCAAAAGAAGTTTGCTCAAAGGCGTTTAATGGTGTGATTTATGCCATCATGTCCACCTAACGGAGTGTCCTGAAAATTGCTTATCAATGGCACTTTAAGAGCTGAAGTAGCACCTAAGTATAATCTGTTCCGGTGAAATAACAGGCCATCGTGGACAGAGAAAGGTGTTTCATCACCAGGATATGCTTCCATATTTTTCATGATACCCTGTATCTCATCACAAACCACATGTTTACCTCGCAAAGCATCAAGAAAATTTTACGTACCTGATGAAATTTCCGTGTGAAATTCTGCTCTATCCAGCTTATTCCGGTGTGATAATGCATGCATCAACCACGGCATTTTCTGCACCATCTTTGTATTCAATAGTGAACTCAAACCCCATCAACTTTTGTACATAATGCTGTTGCTCGAGTGTTTGGATTACCTGAGTTAACAAGCCCCTTAAGCTCTTGTGATCAGATTGGATGATAAAGGGGCGACCCAGCAGGTATTGACGTCATTTAGAAATAGCCTCAACAACAGTTCGTAGCTCACGTACGTATGTCGAGCTGCCCAACAATCGTGGACCCAAGTTCTTGTTAAAAAAGGCAATAGGATGACCCCCTTGCATAAGAATACCTCCAACACCAGTGTTTGATGCATCAGTTTCAACAAAAAAAGATTTAGTAAAATCTGGAAAATGCAATACCGGCGTACAAGTCATTGCCTTCTTAAGAGTCTCAAAAGCCATTGAAGCATCAATCGTTCATTCAAAATTGTCACGTTTAAGTAGACTAGTTAAAGGTGCAGCTATGGTAGCATAGTGAGCCACAAATCACCGATAATAACCGGTGAGCCTAGGAAAACCCTGGAGCTATTTTATTATCTTCGACTGCGGTCATTGGAGCATGGCATTAATTTTTGAGACATCTGACTTACACCCGAAGCTGACACCGCATGGCCAAGATAGTCCACTGAACGATGAAAAAAAGCACATTTACTCTCCTTTGCAAAATAAGACTTAGTTGCTAAACATTTCGAAACCTCCTTAAGATGGCGTTCATTGCTGAGAGGATCCTTGTTGTAGACGAGGTTGTCATAAAAATATCACAAAGCGATGGAGAAATGGTCGAAAGAGATCGGTCATGGTAGCTTGAAAGGTCGAAGGAGCATTTAATAGACCAAAAGACATGACAAGGAACTCATAATGGCCTTCATGAGTTTGAAACGATATTTTGTGAATGTCGCGATGATCCATACAAATTTTACGGTACCCAAAGAGTAAATTCAGGTTCGAAAAGATTGTAGCTCCGCCCAATTCATTGATTAGCTAATCAATGGTTTGGATAGGAAAGCGATATTTGATTGTGATGGCATTGAGGGCTCGATAGTCTACTAAAAAATTCCACGCCCCATCCTTCTTTTTCACTAATAACACCCGCAAAGAAAATGGACTCATACTTGGACGGATAAAACCATCATTCAACATTTCTTTGACCAGCTTTTCCATTACATTCTTATGAAAATAGGGGTATCGATATGGTCAAATGTTGACTGGAGCAGACCCTTGCTGCAAGATGATCCTGTGATTGACCAAACGTGTTGGTGGTAATTTGTGAGGTGAGGCGAATGCCTAGCGGTACTTAACTAAGAGTTCCTGTGCCACCTTAGGAATCTTAGAAGGGAGCTGCAATTCCTCATCTACCATAGGAACTGATTCTGGGTGAGTGACTAGCATGACTTTGAACATTGAACAACAAAATCCTGGTGGAGTAGGGTAGTCAACTAAGGATATGAGAGCTGATTCGAAGCCTCAGTTCTACTGCCCACAAGTATAGTTTCATGCCATGCTAAGTGAATTCCTTAGTAAGTGCCACATGATCATGCATACAGGGGCCCAAAGTCTGCAACCATTGGTTTCTCAGAAGTATGTCCAACCCCCATATTAGCAGAACAAACAAATCGACCAGAAAATAATGACCCTGGAGCAAATGTGAAACCCCAGGGCAGTGTAGATCACAAACTAAGTGTTTCCTGTTGCCCATGTAAACCCTGAATCTCTACATTGGCTCCCAAGCGATGCCAAGTTCGATAACCAAGTTAGTCTATATGAAGTTATTTTGTCTGCCATTGTCGATGAGAACCTCCACTCGTTCAGTACCAAGAACCGTATTGATACAAAATATAATTGGATCATCCTGTTGGAGCAAAGTGTTGAGACTCACTTCGAGCTCATCTTCGTCGTTCTGAGCTAAAGGTTCAATAGGATATGTGGTTTCTTCAGCATCTAACGATGCATCGGTGAGCATTAAAAGAGCTCAATTCTTACAGCGGTTGTTAAAGCTGTATTTATTATCACAAGTCAAACATATAACCTGATCACGTTTAACTTTGACCTCTATTGGGCTTAAACATCGAACATGAAGACACTGCTCACTCGAAGTCGCACCAGCTGGTGAACTCGCAAGAGCAGGGGTTGACGGTGGTCTATTACTGCCAACACCTGAACCAACCTCGAAAAAAGGAGGTGAGTTGCGAGTGCCGCTCAGAAGTTTCGAATCCCCCCTCTGCCCAGAGCGCCAGTAGGGGCCCAAAACATCTCACATCGTGAGCTACTCAGCCAATCCTCACGACGTTCCTCAAATAGCTGGGATTTGATCATTGTGTCTAGTAGCGAGGAATGAGGGTTCAATAACAAATCCAATCGAATCTCCGATTTCAGTCCCCAAATGTAAAAATTTATGAACAACGAATTAGAAATCCCAGTGATACGCAACATAAGGGCTTCAAATTCTGAACGAAATTGAGATACCGTACCTGTTTGGGTCAGTTTGGCAATTCGACCCCAGGGATCTTCAAAAAATGACAAACCGAATTGAGCCCAAAGTTGATTAAAAAACAAGTCCCAGGTAGTGAGTCCATCTCCATGCTCCATCCATTGAAACCAAGTCGAAGCTTCACCGTCTCGATAAAAGGAGACGACAGAAAGACGTGTCGCCGGAGGAATATGGTGAAGATGGAACAATCTCTCAATCTTGTAAATCTAATAATCCACTGCAGAACCATCGAGATTAAGCACCTTAATGCGGAGGTTGCGTAGCAGATGTTGAAGATCAGAACCCACTAGATCAGTGATCGGTTGGTAGTGGAGGCCAACCATCGGCGAGTTATCTACCGTCGGCGAAAGAGGGTCTACTATAGATGAAGAAGCACGATCCGGACAATGTAGAAAAGATATTTTCGATATCTGAGCCGCTGTTGAAGATCAATACTTCTCCAACAATGCCACGAAGTACTCCCTCTGTTCATGGAGCTGAGTGTGAGAAATTTCTCTAAACTTTGCCTCTATGGATTGAACGAAGTCCATCACATATTCGTTCTTCATGGTGAGGTCGATGATGAAAGCACCAGTGATAAGAAAAATCAAAGAAAATAAAGTTATATTCCTGGTAGGTTATTTTTTGAGAGGTCCCACTCTCCCAAATGATGCCAAAAATACAAGATCAATATTACATAAGAAAAACAAGAAAGGAAATAACTCCACTACTTATAACAAAAGAAACACATAACCTATCTAATAATCCTACCTCAATGCTTGTAATCCTTCTGCCAAAGAGGGGTTTGTTTAGCTCTTACAAGTCTCCCTCTATCCCGTTCCTCACATGGGCTTTGGATTGAAGTGGGCTCTTCTTCTTTTTCAACATTTCCAGCCCGAACCTAGCTTGTCATTCTCTATTTGTCTAACTCCACAACAGCCCATGTATCCAAAGTAATATTTTCTTTCAAGTGCATGGTTTCGGCAAAGGTATAATTCATATATTTTCGTTTTTCATTTTATTAATTAATCATATTATGTTTTATTATTATATATTTTTTAGAATTAATATGAGTAGCTAATTTATATATCGTCATGGAATACCGAGTATTAGTTTATGAGTCGCGAGGCCTAATTGTTTTATAATTGATTCTTATGTGTTCTTGGTTTAATTTATTCTTTATCCCTGATCAACTTGAATATTGTTAGGATAATGCTATCTAATTCTACCAATATGTAATCGTTGGAAAATGGTTAGTAAGTAGTGAATTCTTGTGAAAAACAACCAACTAGCTAAGACTGTAACAACAAAATGGGGAACAATTAAGTGTGCATTACTATTTACTTTTACTTTGGTAAATGCTATATCATGTTCTTTTGATTCTTAATGCTATCGAAATGTGTATCTAGTTCAACAGATACTTTATGGGGGCATTTTGTTAAGGAAAATAATTGGTTAATTATAATTAGTCAATTGTCGATAAGGTAAAAAAGAATTGGGGAGGTTAACCGTACCTACTTTCCTATAACTGTAGATACGTGAGGATTAATTCATCATTGCGCCTATGATCGATGTTAACTAATGCAAGTTATTTTGAACCGATTACATTCATCATATATTATCTAGATTTATATACTTGTTAGTTTTCTTTTTAATTCATATTTGATATTTGTTAATTTGCATCAGTAGTAGTAGAAAATCTAAAAATTAAGGCATGGTGGCTACACAAAAAATTCTCTATATAAGTAGGTATTTTTATAGTTATTGTTTTGTTTCTCGTGGGATCAACTCTGCTTGCAACTGTACTAATTTCATCATTAGAGTTTGCAATTTATTTTGGTGAGTGAAACGACATTCTCCAATTGAATATAGGTCCTTCGATTAGATTGTTTGAATGACCCAAATTTGGTCTCACATATCGAGGTTGTCTCATATATATTAGACATGATAATAAGTACTACCTCTGTTTCATAGGATGTGTCACACTTTCTTTTTTCGGTTATTATTGTGAATTCGACACACTTTTCTTTTATGGAAAGATTCCTTCAATTTCATCCACTTATTCTACTTTTTCCTTTCTAAATTCAATCTCATCTACTCATTTCATTCACCTAAATCCAAGCACCTAAAGTTATGGTGTAACATCCAACGAAACGGAGGGAGTAGATTAGAGAAGTATGTCTTGGTTTGCAAGGTCTGGACAATTAAACCATCATCATATCTGAAATAGATGAAGAGATACTCATATATAAATACACTGGTATATCTTTGCTATTATTCATTCCACTTATAATAATTTAAATACAAATGTTTTTTAATTTAAGCATCAAACCCAAATCACATCAAGACTTTTTCTTACAGGGTTGGTAGTCATACATTCAAGGTCGATTTGAAGTACAATCGATAACGAAATTACATCAATTGATACAGTCAGGGCACTGGGGGAAAATCATACTTTTAAACTTCAATTTTGGAGGGATTTTTACCTCAATCCCCCCCGGAAATAATCGAGGAAACTTAAACGTCTATTCTTTACCACGGCTCACAAGCAAAGTAAAATATATTTTTACCTCCTTTTTATAGAATAATAATTGAGATAAATAGTCTGACCGATACTGGCCTCCGATAGGCGACTGACGTCAGTTTATGTGCCATATGGCTGAAAGGAAAGTGCATGACCGATGCCGGTAAGTACCAACGACACAACCAACATCTGTCATGACACGGTTGATGAGTTAGGCCAACGTTGGTTTAGGTGGTGACCGACGTTTGATCAAGATATTTTTTGAATCGGGTCTGCCAATAGCAAAGGCTACGTTAGTCGGTTTTGGTTGAACCAACGCTTGATTGACATGCAGCCAACATCAATCATAAATTAAACCGTTTCTATTTCAAGTAAAATGGAAGCCCATCACGAAACCGTTGATAAAATAACATATGGCAAAATGTACTTATTACATAAAAGTCCTAAAGACTCTTGAAAGGAAGTCTACCATTGATACTCGGTCTCTATAAAGGGTTCAAAATACATACATAAGAAATTTTTATGGTCATTAAACAGAAATGTTTACAAGTGATGTTCCCTTAGATACAATAGCCTCATGGTAGTGGGTTGAAATAATTGATGCATTTGCTTTACTATCTTATAAAGAGTCCAACTTTAAAGAACTTATTCCAAGAGTTTGAAATTCCATTGATAAATGTTTTGACCCTAGTATTCTTTTTTAAATATAAAAATGACAATCTTACAGACAAGTAATATGCAATTCAAATCTACAAGAATTGTAATTATCAAGACTCATACATATTGTGAATATGGTAAATATTATAGATGTGTCGAGATGTTTGACGTGGGTGAGTTGCTAAAATAGCTGCACAACCCCCCCCCCCCCTCCCTCCCGTTATTATACATGTGTTCCCTTGCAAACTCATCCACCTCTAGGTGAGGGGCCAAACACATACCCCATATTGTCTTGGGATAAATGTAATCAATAAATAGAAACTAAAATTTTGTTAACGGGCAGGAGAATATGCTCTCATTCCCAACCTAATCCGCTTCTACCTCAAAATAAAATATACTTTTTAAAAGGTATGATACTCGGCCCTTATGAATCTCCTTCTATCTCAAAGTAGGGAGTGAGACCTTCAAATAAAGTTGTGGCCGGTGGTGTATCCGACACTCCTGGGTGTGTATCTCATCCTTTAAATTGAGGTGTGAATATTTTATAACCGAAATAAATGGTTCTCCTAAGCAAGCAAGAAACAAGTTATTTTGATACTGGACTGAGGTTTGACTCCGGACCCTTCAAGTGTATTGTTCTTCAATTCTGAGGTCTATGATCCAAGATTGATGTAGTGTCGGCTCTTCACATAGTGTGACTAACCTTGATGGGAATCAAGACTTTACATACATGTTTTGGTTGAAAGCAAAATGTCCATTCAATGGAAGTGGTTGATAATTAATTTTTTTCTTGCTTCCTTTCAACTTTTCCTAGAAATTACCATATGTGAATTTTTTTTATAAAATTTTTTTCAGTGTGTCATGGCCTACTTTCTTTCAAATCTCTTACCAGAAAATGCCTTTACTGACTGAAATCAATCAAA
The DNA here is from genome assembly GCA_032355605.1 of Rubia tinctorum. NCBI lineage: Eukaryota > Viridiplantae > Streptophyta > Magnoliopsida > Gentianales > Rubiaceae > Rubia > Rubia tinctorum. The sequence goes on from JAULKM010157814.1 coordinate 8,827, forward strand.
AATCCCCTGCGCTATCGGCTGAACCGACAGCCAGTAACCACCATCAGTCAAACCGACTATTTCATAGCATTTACATCATGAATGCCTAGAACTCAGATTCTTGAATGAATTGTAACATCAACGAATAGACAATGAAACACATATTATAAGGAATAAATGGAATAATATTCATAATAACAATAGTAAAAAACAAAATCTTTACATTAAACACCTAACCATACTTCATCCTACCTCATATAAAGATTAAATATTTTATTCATCTACATGTAGAATCATTTTTATTAAAATAATTGAACATTAAACATAGGAAGAATGATTATTAAATCAATTTTGATCATAGATGCTCCGCCATATTGTAGTTGTTGAAGTTTCCTTGATATATCCACTTTTTCCTTGGATGGTATATTTCCGTGGGTCTTGCTTGAGAGTAAATCTTAGGTGAAAATTAGATGAAAACATGTAAGTAGTTTAGAGGGGATGGGTGGAGGGAGGTGTTTTAGGTTATGAATGACCTTCGATGGGGTTTGGATTGATTAGGAAAATAATAGGTACTGAAATTTCATTCTCTCTCCAATCTCCACGAGGCAGCTGACACTCGACTGACATCGCTCATTCCTTCGGCCATCACATTGGGCTTAGTTAACCTAGGAGACCTAATATTTCCGCGCGCCCAACCTTGGTTGCTTTCTCAAGAGGTGTTGGTAAAACCAAAATCTCGACCGCCATTGCATGTAGTTATAGGCTAATCAATTTGGGACAAAGTTGGCTAAAAAAGGCCCAATTACTTAGTAATGTTGTCGAAGGTTGTCCCTATCTACCTGTTTCGATTCAAAATACATAAATTTCGATGTTAGACAGTTTTCAATACTAAGTGAGGTTCGACCTTAACTGATGAAAGGTCAACCATAACTTGACTTCTTGTATAAACCAACACTTATGACTAAGGTTTAACCTTAACTAATCCATAGTCAACCATAACTTGACTTTTAATATAAAGAAACAAAAACTGAACAAGGTTTGACCTTAACTGATAGACAATCAACCATAACTTGACTTCTAATATAAGCAAACACCAATGACTAAATTTTGACCTTAACTAATCGCAGTCAACCATAACTTGACTTCTAATATAACTAATATTGTTGCAGAAGTAGTTTAGTTATCTCATTTTCCTCTCCATCTTCGTGTTAATCTTTCTACTTCATCTCTAATTCTTTGTAACAACAATTCAATTTTTATTTTTAAGATTTAGTTGCTCACAAGTAGATGAAACATATTGAGAATGATTATCATTTTGTTCGTGAGTTGGTGGATTCTGACAACACTAGTGGAGGATGCCTCATTAAAGGCAGTCTTATCAGACCAAAGTGACTTCCCCGAAACTGGCTTTGTTCATCACTAATAGAAGTCGACTTCTATAGCCGACTTTAAACTGCCCTCAAAGAAGGTGGTTTTCTCCCATCTTTGATGTTAGTGGAGAAACCTACTTCTACTTCTACCTCTTCCGAGTTCAGAAGTGAAGTTCCGAACTCGTAACATATAGCACACTGTCTCCTGTTGCACGTCGGTTTTGGATTTTTAATGGGGGTCCCATTCCTGACACGTATCTTGTTTCTAAGATTTGTAATGAGTTCCTGAATTGGGTGTTAATTAAATCCATCTAGCTTCTGGATTTTTCCGAGTGAAATGTTTTTTTTGAATAAATAGTTCCTTAGTCGGGTCATGATTCGGGACTTCTGTTCTGAGTTCGGAAATAAAATTTGGGCCTTTGTGATTTTGTATATTTGGGCTGAGACAGTAGTTTGAAACTTGTAACTAAGTCGGACATAGCGGTAAAAATGCCAATTTTGACATATATAACTCGACCTAACAAAAGACTGAGACGAAAGCTCCAATATTTACAATAATCTATTGACTACGCTTACGAAGCATCAATACCTTGGGTGCAATACATATATCCTAACATCTTCCACAAAATACATGAAATGATCATCCTACCTAGAAAAAATATATAGACTATGTTGATAAAGAAACAATCAATAGATAGGAAGAGAAATCTAGCAAATTCCATTCCACACATTTCATGTAATGACAATACACACTTTGTCTCACAGAAATCTATACCACAGTTGGATTTCCTAAAGATAACGATCGGGATTTCACCAAATACATAGCCAAGCAATTTCGGGTGATCATGACATCATCTTGCAAATATGACTTGTGGTTAAACTTAAAGATCTATGAGTATGATAATACGTCAATCATGACACAGAATGAAAAATAAATGCAAAAGGGACAACACTACTGATGATGGTTAAAGCTATTAAGCCCAAATAAAGAATTGGGCCAATTTTGGCCCAATAAACTTAAGAGAAATAGTCCATGATTATGATCGTATTTACTGGTAATTAAGAGGCAGAGTTGAAGACAAATACTACTAGGGTTATACAAGTATAAATACAAGGTACGTATTCATTTAGGATTCATTTTATTATGCGGTATTCAGGCAGTTTTACTAACTTAGGCATCAGAGAGTTTTCCTTGGGACATCCCAGGGCAGGTTTCTTTGCAGATCACTATCAAGGGATTGGGAATAGGGCTCGATCGGATTCTTGATGCATTAATTGGCATGCCCGATGGGACCGATTAAGTCAGATTCCAATATCATGGTTTATGTCCACTTCTATAGCTACTCGAAGGAGTGAATGGTTGCGATTGAAGGGAACAGACACTGGTGACGAGGTACAATCCCCGTACAGGATAAAGGACAAGATGGATAATCCCCCAACGTTGAAGAATATTGAACGTGAGTCGGTGCAAGTCTCAATTGTTGAGCATTAGACTGTGCAGGTCTCGAGTGGATTTAATCCGGTGACCCTCGAGGCCTCTCGAGCCAATGTGACAGGGTCCTCAAGGAACCCGGAGATTAATATAGAGCCTGGTGTTGGGAACATAGTTCTTGTACAAAATATACCAGTTAGTTCACATGTCGAGAAACATTGGCGTTTACAGAAGTTTCTAGTGATTCTTCCATGGAGGCCTATGAACAGACTTTCCGCAATAATTTAGACATGATATTGGTTTGTTCACAGCCGGATTTGGCGCAAGTGGTGCAAATGTTAGTGGTAACATGATATTAGGTTACTCCCCCTGGATGCCCATGGGTACATTGAGAAAAGCCGTGTTTCCATTGGGGGAAATCAATTTGTCAGCGCGGATAGAGAATAGAGAAAAAGAGTGACAATAGATTGTACGTTTGCACTCATCAATGACTATTCACCATATAACATGATTCTTGGACGTCTATGGATGTGTCAAGCTCGAGCGGTATAGTCCCTATATCACTTGATGATGAAGTTCACAACAAAAAAGGAATAACAACCATTTAAGGAGATCAAGCGGTTGCAAAGTGTTGTAATCTTACAACATTGAAAGGTGCGATAAAGGTGGCCTTAGTGCATGGATAAGTTGAACCTGCTGATACAGAGAGGTTTGTTGTTCAAGATATGGGCATAGTGACTGTTGGGAAGTTGATGCCGGAGGATATAAAGGAAAAATTATGAGTCTTACTCGATGGGTACAATGATGTGTTTGCATGGAGCACTTCTGACCTTAAGTAAGTGTCTTCGAAGTTGGCAGTTTATAGGATAAACATCGACCCATCGATAAAGTCGGTGAAGTAGAAGAGAAGAATGTTTGCTCTGGAGGCAGAGGTAATCAAGGTGGAAGTGGACAAGTTGATTAAAGAAGAAGTTATCGAGGAGGTATATTATCCTGATTGGTTGGATAATCCGGTGATAGTCCCAAAGCATAAGGGTACATGGAGAATGTGATTTTACCGATTTGAACAAATGTTACACGAAGGATAGTTATACACTTCCACCCATTGACAAGTTGGTAGAGGCTATAGCTGGGTATCAGGTGTTGGTTTTTTTCGATGCTCACAGGGAGTATTATTAGATATTGATGGCTAAAGAAGATATGGAGAAAACTTCATTCATCATGGATATGGGGATGTTTTGTTACAAGAAAATGCCTTTTGGGCTTGAGAATGCGAGTACAACTTACAAGTGGTTAGTAGATAAGCTGTTCAAAAATCTAATTGGCAGAAACATGGAAATACACGTAGATGATACGATCATGAAAATCAGGAGTCATGAGACGTTTTTGGAGTATTTTAAAGAAACGTTTGATGATCTACGAAAATCGAGCCTAAAGCTCAACCCAGCCAAGTGTGTGATTAGAGTAGGGGCCAGAAATTTCTTGGGGTTTTTGGTGTCTGAAAGGGGTATCAGTGTTAACCCTGAGAAAGTTGAAGCCTTGATGAACATGAGTTAAAGGAGGTCCAAAAATTGACTGGATCTCTGGCAGCTCTAGGTCGATTTTTATCAAAGGGGACAGAGAAATACTTGTCTTTCTTTGATGTGTTGAGAAAGGCGAAGAAGTTCGAGTGGACTGAGGAGTGAGAGGAGGCATTTAAAGAATTAAAAGAACATCTTGAATGTTGCCGACACTTATGAAACCCAAAAGGGGTGAGGTGTTGTACCTTTGCATATCTGCATTCCCAATGGCCGTCAGTACAGTATTGGTGAAAGAAAAAGGAATGTGGCATCATCCTGTATATTTTGTGAGCAGGGCTTTGCATGGGCCAAAGGCAAGGTACACAACCCTCGAGAGGTTAATTCTTGCATTGGTTTATGTAGCACGAAGGTTGTGCCCCTACTTTCAAGGGTACACCATAGTGATGCTTACCAATTATCCGAACATATACCCTAACACAGGTACTGAGGGACAAGAATCATAAAGCAGGTGCTTTGAGTAAGCTTGCTTCCTTTAACTTGGGTTTCAATCGCAAAAATAGTTGATGATGGAGACATTGGATAAGCGAAGCTTCGAGGAATATGAGGCGATGATCCTTGAAGAGGAAGATTTGTGGATGACACTCATTGTCAATCATCTTCGAGAAGGAATTTTACCTAAAGGAGCAGTTGAAGCACGAAAGATTAGATTCAAAGCTCCATGGTACGTGTTGTAGGATGGGTTTTTTTTTGGTGAGGTCATCTTCAACCACTTCTTCGTTGTGTTACCGCTTTCGAGACTGACTATTTAATCAAAGAAGTTCATGAAGGAATATGTGGAAGCTATCAGGGGGCTAGATCTATTGCAAGTAGGCGCAGGATATTATTTTCCTATGATGTTCAACAATGCAAACAGGTATATCCATGCTTGCCATCAGTTCCAGAAATACGCACCCATGTTCCTCAAGAGGAGATGAAGAATATACATAGTTCATGACCATTTTCAAATGGGGGATAGATCTTGTAGGGACATTCCCAGAAGCATCAGGTCGATTCAGATATCTCGTGGCCATGACTACTTTAAAAATTGGGTGGAGGCGGAACCATTGACAAATATGAAAGGAAAATCGGTGATTGCCTTCTGTTGGAAGAATATTGTTTGCTTTTGGTATACCCAAAACCATAATAACTGATGATAAGACTCATTATTTTCATGACCGATTCAAAAAATGGTGTGAGGAGTATAAGATACAATAGAAGGTTACAACGGTGTATCATCCCCAAGAAAATGGTCAAGTAGAAGTTGCTAATCGTATTAGTGTTAATGCTATTCGGGCAAGGCTTGAAGGTGCTGAGGGGAACTAGATATGTGAGCTACCAAGGGTTTTATAGCCTCATCGAATAGCTGATTCATCTGCCACTGGGGAGATGCCCTATGGTTTGGTTTATGAGTCTGAGGCAGTTATTCCATCGGAAATCAGAATACCAAGTCCAAGGGTAATAGCGGTTTATGAGAAAGAAAATGAAAGTAATTTCCGTGTGGATCTCGAGTTGGTAGAGGAAAAAAGAGAATTGGCATCCTTGCATGAAGTAAAGGTGAAGGAAAAAGTTAAGCGTTTCTACGATCAGAGGATTTGAAAGGTGTAGTTCAGCCCTAGAGATCTTGTCATGAAGAAGAATAATAGAAGTCGAAGAGAACCTAATGGGAAGTTAGCTACAAATTGGGAAGAACCGTATAGAGTGATTGATGCATATCCCGGAGGTAGCTATACCCTTGTAGGAATGAAAAAGGATCAAATTCCGAGGCGATGAAATGATGTTAACTTACGGAAGTATCATCAGCTCTAGAAGGCTAGCCCTTAGTGTATGCTGAAATGTTGCACCAAGGGCCAGGTTTGAACGATGTATGTTGAAACGTTGCATTGAGACTTGAAAGTGGATGATGTTGAAACGCTGAATCTAGTGAAAGTGTATGATGTATGTTGAAACGCTGAATCGAGGGTCAAATGTGTATGATGCATGCTGAAATGGAAATTGTATGATGTATGCCGAAACGTTGCATCGAGAGTTGAAATTGTATGATGTATGCCGAAACACTGCATCTAGAGTAGAAGTTATATGATATATGTCGAAACGCTGCATCTAGTGAGATTTGTATGATTTGCATGGTGGGATGTGTGCTAGAAATTGTACCCAAGTTGATTTTTATCTCAGAATTGCAGATTGTATGCTGCATCTGATTGAATAAAATTTGCACGTGATAGATTGCAATTACTTGTTGTAAGATGGAACATTATGGTTAACTCCCACTATCGATAGTTAATTACACGATACAAAAATCCTACCTCTGCAAAAATCAAGTTTCGTATGTTATGCGTTGTGCTCCTCGATATTCTCAAGACTCGAGAAAGAGACAAAACTAAAAAGTAAAAGTATCATAATTATTATACACTGTTACATCGAAGTATACAAAGTTCGAGGTCTAAAAGCTATATGGAACTAATTTTCCTAACTTTTCCTCTAATCGCTCAATATCTTCTATTTTAATCCCAGCCACGCATAGAAAGTCGCGCTCTTGCTCTTCTTCAGGGTACTCGGAAGGATCTATTATGGTCTTCGTACGAGAACGTTTTAAGAAATTGACTAATCTCTTCTTTCCTTTAGAGTCAATCCACAAAAAATAGAAATACATCTGTGAAAACTCATAAAGGTAGACTCAAGGGTTTCACTCTATAAAATGCTTCATATGGAGTCATCCGAAATGATAACATGATGTATGGCACTGTACCACTACTCTGCATAAGCTAACAAGTTCTTCAAATTTCAAGGTTTATCAGAACAAAAGCATCTTAGATATCCCTCAAAAACTTGGTTGACCCTTTCAGATTGACCATTTGTTTCTGGATGGTTTGTGCTAAACTGCACCATAACACCAAGCCTATTGAAAATTTCCTGCCAAAAAACTTCTTGTAAAGATTTTATCTCGGTCACTGGTAACAGTCTCTAATGCTCCATGAAATTTACACACCTCTTTGAAGATTAAATCAGCAACTTGTGCAGCAGGAGAAACACAGTGTTCTTCCCTGTGGAATTGATAGACAGAACAAATCTTCACAATGTCAATGACATCTTTCTTCATTTTCGGCGAAATAAACAAAGCTACCACCCTCCTTATAGTTGCAGTTAGCCCGTTAGTCCAAAATGACCCCCCTATAGGTGAAGCATGCAAAGCATCAAATATCTCCTTCCCGGTTCCATTTGCCTTTCCTACATACATTCTTTTTTCCTCTCCAAATTCCCCCTAGCATAAGAAATTTCAAAATTGTTAGATCATGAAATAAGGTTGAAGCTATGTATGTTTGAGCTTCTTCATTGTTTTTAAAGCTTTTCTCAATCTGATAAATCCATAATGACTGGTTTGAAGAAGTAATGAATAATCTGGGATTCTTGATCTGTTGACTGTTAGTGAGCCCCTCTAAGATAATTTCATCTATGGTTGGTCATGCTGACCCGAGGGTCGGAGCAGGTCAGATGTTCCAGCCAAATT
>JAULKM010157824.1:0-16670 GCA_032355605.1 Rubia tinctorum
AGGGTTATTGTGTGGCGCTGATCGCCCACTCTAATTATAACCGAGGAGAGGCGATAAATATCTTCACTCAAAAGGTGTTGATAAGTTCTCCATAATATGTGATTAATGCATAAAAATAGGTTAATTAATCGGTGATCAAAGGATGACTATAAATTTAAACCAATTGCGCTCAAGACTCGTTATCATTTTAAATACATCTTTCGTGCTAGTGTGATCGTATTTGCATCATTCTTTATGATTGTTTATTAATTTAGTAGTTTAAAGTAAACGTCGTATTTTCAAAAACAAAAAACCCCCCTCTTTGTTACCACACACGTAGAGTGACTTCTTCATGTGCTTTTTAACTACATTTGTAGATGACCCCGACTTGCTACTATATACTTTCTAGTAGATAGCCGCAATTAGGGCTTATAAATACTATCTTTGAGATGCAAGACGATGGCTTCCCAAATTTTGGTGTCGTCGCCGGGGAGAAGGCGTATTTTATTAAAGTGTTAGTGTAGCTCTTTATTTGTTTTGTGTTTTTTACTTGTTTATTATTGACATTTGCTTGCTTTTGTGATTGTTTCTTGTGATAGGATTGTATTACTCTAGTTCTTGGTTTATGGTCGATACTCGTACCAATAGACAAGAACTCTAGCTCTATGATCCCGATCATTTAGGAACACTCCAAAGAGCAACGAGACTAGCTCTTTTTGTTAACCAAGGTACTTGAGAACCACCCAAAGTAGTTACACCAACTATGGTGGATGATACTAGAACCTTGAGGGAGCTTTTGGTTCCTAACCTAGAGAATCAACCACTTTGCATCATTTTCCCCCCTCTTCCGGAAAATGTCACTTGTGAGCTCAAATCAAGAATTATTCCTTGTCTACCATCTTTCCAAGGGATGAATGGGGAGGATGTGAACAAGCACTATTCCGAGTTCCACCTTATGAACATGAACATGAAGCCAACCGGAGTTTCAGAAGGTAATTTCAATCTATGGGCATTTCCTTTCTCTTTGAAGAAGGCTCGGGCGCTCGGGCTGGCCGCTCGATCTCCAACCAGGGGATCATTTTCCTCGTTGTTTTGGGCACGCGGCCGCACGGTTGAGCGCCCGGGCCACGCACCCGGCCTACTTCACCCGGCCGGTCGGCCGGCTGGTCTTCGGTTGGTCGCCACGGGTGAACCGTTGATCCGATTCGGATGTTATTGTAGTCGATTTCATAGTGCTCGAGAAGACGAATCCAATGGTCCCACCCTCAGAGGTTGGTTCTTCTTGGATTTTTCCCGGAACTTGGTTCACACTTCCGGATCACAATTCATCCGCTTCTTTGTCTTCTACCACGTTTTGACTCGTGGCCTTCAATCTTTTACCATCCTTGCAAATGGCCTTCAATACAATACTCCAAAGTGCTTATGAGAAATCTACAAATTAAGCCTACAAAAAGAAATCTATATGCTCGGAAGGACCAAAAATCCATTAGACTCAAAATAGGTTGCAAAATGAAGGATTTAGATACGAAAACTAAAAATTGTTATCTAAACCCCTTATGATGTAAATCTACCTAAATCTAGCAATCTTCCAACAAAAAGATAGCAAAAGAGAGGCTAAATGCTTCGGAAAACACATGTATTTGACGTCTCATCAAGAATACACTGGTTTTTACATATAACAACATACACACATCCTAGAATCCTTATAGTTACTTTTTGTGATAGTAGTATGTTAACTACATCATTGTAACTATAATTGATGAACTGTATAATGGTGTTTGGATGTTTGTCATTGTATGTTGAACATTTTTGTGGGAAAATTTCTAATGTGAAGTTATATGTTCTATATTTAATATCCTTGTGCGGTTGAAATTAGTTTTTATTTTGATAGCCATGAATCTGAAGAAGAGGCCGAGTGTTCCTCAGAGGCCTGGTCCTTCTTGCCATCCTCTACCTCCTCCCCCGGTTCTCGAGCCAGCACCACCACCTCCAGATCGATTCATGGTTTTTACTCGGATCACTAGGGAGTATATATTTTATCTTCTCGCAAGATACAAGAGACCATTTTTATCGATAAGACAGCGTTTGACGCTATCAAGTTGAGCCAGCCAGTTTTTTGTCTCTTCGCCAAAGGAGGACTTGAGGGATTTATAGATAAGAGTGCCTCCACCTATAGGCAATACAATTTGGAGTTCCTTTCCATACTGCAGTTGGGCAGTATGAGGGATGGAGAGACAAGAGAGAGATACATCCATTTCCACCTGGATGATATCTCTTGGGAGATGAAGTTGCACCGATTAGGAAGCTTTTGGCTGGGACACTATGTCGATTAGGATGACATTGGATCGGTAGGCATATGAACTTAATATTATGGAGGACACCCAGTTTTGGTAAACCATCACCAAGAGGGTGAAGCACCCAATAAACAAGAATAACATTATCATCCACCCCGATCTCATTTTTTTTCACCGATTCTTGGTGGGCATGTTATTTTGTCAAGTGGAGCTAAAAAATGTGTCCAATTAGGAGGTCAATTTCTTGTTGCAGCTGATGAGTGAGGGGATTGGCTATGGGAGATGGTCCGACTTATGGATGGTGAGGGTAGTCAGTGTGGCTAAGAAACTGAAGGGGGGGAATTTGGTGGGAGGGATGATCACTCTCCTAGCACAACACCTCCATCTAGTTTCTCATGACGGTTTCCTGCGGTTGGGAAAGGGTGCTTCATACCTCATCTCTCTACCGAGGATGAAGAAATACCACTTCATCGACTACACTTTTATCCTCGGGGTATATCACTGGCTATACGGGAAGACATGTGTTACTTTTATGTGGCTTTCCCAGTTTCAGCTGACCTGGTTGGAGCCTGACACACCTATGGAGGAATTAGCCATTGATGCAAATGTGTAGTGCCAGACCGAGTTCAAGTGGGAGCTTCTCAAGCTCCCACCACACCCGGTTCAGGCTGGGGAGGATGCACTTCATTCACTCTACACTCACCACAGGGTTCACCAAAGTCTTCACCCCTCTATTACACTGAGCCAGTACATGAGGAAAGCCACCACACCCAATCCCAGCAGTCATCTCCAGATTTCTATTCGTGACTGCACAACATGATCTACGACCACAACCTATATATGTTGCAGAACCGTTTAGTTATGGATGAGGAAATTGATCAGCTATCATCCAGAGTCTAGGGTTTGAAGGCACATTTTGGTGGCCCCTTGGGTCCAGATCCCGGGGAAGTTAGGGTATGGAGCGGCGTCAGAGGAACGAGGCATGGATGGCTCAGTATTAGCAGCGGTACAGAGATGGTGGTTCATCACAGCAATGATTGAGCCGGTGGCACTTTTGTGAGCTTTTTCCTTCCACTGTCATTTCTACCATATCTTCCCTTTTTTTGTCTGCACTGAGGGAAATATAGAGGTTTAAGTGTGGGGAGGGGAATTAGCTCTAGACTTCATTAGTTTTGGATGATTTTGTTTTGGGATATTCCTTGTCTTTTATTCTTTGGCTTTTGGGATGTTTTTCTTCATTATTTTGAATATTTGGGTTGATTTTTGCTATTTTTATTGGGAAAATTTTGAAAATTTGAAAAATAAATATAGGAAATGAAAAAGAACAAAAACAAAACCTGCAAAGTTAAAAACCTGAGAGGGAAATTTAGACAATATTGGGGGCCCGGATAGGCTAAAAATATGAAAGGGCAGTCTTGGAAAAAGTGAGAGGCCTAATGTGTGGGTGATATGTGAGCCAAAAAAAATATGATGTGTGGCTAGGATGAAAACTCAAAAGGGCTCCTAGGAAAAATAAGAGAAAAAGTGAAAAACAAAATTTTGTTTAAAATATATTCATTTTCCAGCATTGGAGTCATGAGGTTGTGGTTGACATTTGGATGATTGAGTAGCCTAGCATCATGGTACTTCTTGGGATTGGGTAATTCAGCAGGGAAAACGAAACAAGGTATGAAATTCTTAAGACTTGATATGTCTCCTTTTTGGGTAGATATATTGGTATGAAGTGAAGTTGTATATGAACATTTGACATAGTTTTAACTTCGCTTGATACCATTGGATTTTGGGATTTTCCATAGTTTAAGTTGTTTTCATAGGAATTAGTGAATTGATAAGCGGAATGATTGGGTAGAATTATAAATGGGGGTTGTGTGTGAATTCTAATTTAAGCTTGATTTCAATTCTTATGCTATTGAAAGTTTTTTTGAGGCTTTTATTGGGGGATTATTAGTATTAGGGTAGGAATGCATGAATTTCTTTGCTTGCTTGATTATTTTCTAACTCGAGGACGAGTAAAGTTCAAGCGTGGGGAGGTTTGATCAGTCCATTTTATGTGCACATTTTGGGACCTTTTGGATTCACTTTTGTGCTCTTTGTTCATCCAGAGTTTGTGTTTTACCTTGAAATTCACTTAGGAGAGCTAAGAGCGGCTTTTACACTTTTATGACTTTTCTAATGGATTTTGTGTGGCGGAGTAAAACATTGAGACTTGAAGAACGAAGACCATTGAAGACCATTTAGTTCATCTTTTTAAAACTTGAAGACTTGAAGATTTGAAGAGAAGTAAATTTGAGAGGAAGCTTAAAAACAAGAAGAAGAAAGAAGAAATCATATGTTGTTTTGGTCACCCGTCGTGAGTCGCGACATATTGGTCGCGAGTCATGACAAACGGGTGGCCAAAACCTCTTTTCCTTTTTCTTGTATTATAAATAGCACACTTTTATTCTCTCTTTTCACTCTTCTTCTTCCCAATTTTAGACAGCTCTAAACCCTAGTTTTCTTAATATTTCATCTAGTTTTATCTTGTATTTATGTTGTATTTTCTTTGTGTGTTAAGTATATTGCTAGTAGCCAAACTCATCACTTGGGAGAAATTTATTGAAATATCCAAACCCATATAGTGAGACTTTATTTTACTTTTTCATGAGCATTTATTTGAAGCATTTATGATGCCATTATTGTTGTTGTTTACTTCATTTATGTTATGGGTTGTTTGAGAATATGATATGTTTATATGATTAAGTTTTAGAAGTGTTAGGAAAGTGTACAATTTCAACTCACCTTTGGCATGAAAATCCAAGAACATGGCATTAGAACTTCTTGTGGGTAAATGATGTAAATCTTGCTAGATTAGTATGGTAATCTGGTTTGTTTTTATATTCATCTGAAGTTAGCAATGAAATATTAAATTTTGAAATTTGTTTTTTCTGTGTTTAGTCTAATGAATGCTTTGTTTGGTTAAATAGCTAGGTATTTGTTTTAATGCTTGTAGTTGTTATCAAATCTATGGCTCTTCGCATATAATTCCATTGATAAAATACCTTTAGGCATTGTTTGTCTAAAGTGCTTATCAATGAGGTTTTCAAGTTGTCGTTAAACGTCTTTGCAAATTAGTACAAAGAAAAAATAAATGCTGATCATCAAATGAGAAGTGATAACGTTCCCCATAGGTAATTAATGTGAATAAATGAGTGAATGAGTCTAGAATTTATAAGAGTTTTGGAAGTGGGAATAAATTTCCCCCAAGACTTTGTTAATTGTGGTTTTATCATATCTTTAGTAGCTTGTTGCATGATATCTTAATTATTTCATTTTTCTAGTTGCATTGTCTTTCAATTCACAACTTAGGAAATCAACCAAAAACTCCCCCTTTTTACATGCTTTCTCATATATATATATATATATATATGTATATGTATATATATGTATATACATATGTTTTAATATTTACTCTTATGTGTACAAACCCTTAGGAAAATCCCTCTTCTTCGTGGACGACCTCGACTTGCCATTATCTACTTAGTTGTAGTTAGTAGGAAATAAGGGCTTAAAATAGTAACTTTGATAGGTACGGAGATGACCTCCCACACCCCCACTCCTTCAACTTTCACAGAGGTGGGGATGATACATATATAGGCATGAGCTGTCTACTGACTATATAAGGGAGAGAACTTCATGAGGTTTCCCAGAGTGAGATGACCAAGTTGGCCAAGGCATTTATGTTGCGACATCTCATCATACAACCTGATGAAGGATGACAGGTAGTATTGGGGGTCTCTTATGAGGAGGAGGTCGAGGAAGGTGATGATGAGAGCAGAGAGAGCATACTGAGCATGCCCTGATGGATGAGGACTATATTCCTTACCAGCCTGCATAAGTCTTCCCTAAGCCACCAGTAACATTTCTTTAGTTTAAGCCACCACCAGTAGTCGAGCATCAGTTTTTTCCACTACCCGTTTCTGAGCATCCGTTTGTGCCACCGTCCCGAGTTGAGCAACATTTTAGAGCACCTCCTCCAATCATGGCACCAATTCATATCCACGAGGAGCTATAACAATCCACTAGGTATAGTTCTCACATGAGCATATACTCCCTGCTTAATGACTACTTTGCAGAGTCAAGAAGGCACAATAGTCATGGGCCCTTTCTGGCTCCCGAACCTCACCGACAAAGCATAGTTATTCAATCCCAGCATGAGGTTCAACCTTGGAAGCATCTACAATTCAGCCTTTTCCAAGAGCACAATTCACAAGGGTACCGGTGAATGCCGAATACCTATAGTTTAAGGTCTTGCTACAGTGAATTCCAAATACAATGGTTCAATCACCAACAAGAGCCCAAGGGAGGTGATGCCACTCTTAGAAGAGAGGTACAAGGAAATTTGGTACAAGATCTAGGGTGAAGCCCGTGGATGAACCATCTCAATCCCCTAAGTTAGAGAAGTAAGTCTAATCTCTTGTTTCCATGATGAAATAGGCCATGAAAAGGGGAGTTCAATAAGAAAATGTGTGCGGCGTCTGGATCTTGATCATCACACAGATTCTTGTCCAAAAGTGGCGGTGGACTTAGAGGAAGTTAAGGCATTGGAATTCAACAATGGAGGAAATAGGCCACAATTTTCTGTTGGACAACAACAAGGGTTTCAGAGGAACCAAGGAGGAGAAATATAAGATCCCTACACAAACATCTTCAACTCGAGGTACAAAGATCATCCCAACTTTTGTTAGAGAGAGGAGAACCAAGTGCAAAGGTATAATCGAGGAGGAAAATCTCCACATCAACCCTATCCAAGGGGTGACTGGCCTTCAAACAACAACGCCTCATTCTACAAGTTGTATTGAGAGGAGATTTTAGATTCAATATCTCAATTGGCTAAGAAGCAAGATGTCTTTTCGGAGCGCGCGGGACGTGAGATTGAAGAGCTGGGGATAAAGGCATTTTTGAGCATTACTAATCTTGAGATTCAAGTCAGGAAACTTGCTACCTCGATAAGCCAACTTGAAGCCAAGGAGTCCGACAAATTTACTTCCCAAACATAGATCAATCCGAGGAATGTGAGCTTTTTGAAACTAAGAAGCAGGAAGGAGATGCACAAACCTAAGAGAGAGATCTAACAACGTAAAAAAACCAACTTGGAGGAGCAAGAATTAGCTGTGGAGGATGAACCCATCAAGGATCTTCCAACACCCAAAGTGAGGGTTTACCTTCCACCGCCTTTCCTTAGTGCACTCAGGGGAGGGCCAAAGGTGGCAACCAATGATGATCACATTCGAAAAATCTTTAAGAAGGTTGAGGTTATTGTCCCAATATTAGAATTGATTAGGCATGTGCCTTTATATGCTAAATTTTTGAATGTTGCATGTACTAAAAAGAAGAACAAACTATATAGGAAGTTAGGAAAATTGAAATTAGGGTGAGTTTCCAATCTTAATCATAGGAAGTTGCCTAAAAAATGTTATGACCCTGGCATGTTTTCAATTCCTATTTCTCTAAGCGGTAAATTGGTGAATAATGCTATGATTGATCTAGGAGCTTTTATTAATATCATCCCCTCTTACATACATGAGAACCTATAATAAGTGAACTAAAAGAAACTAGGTTAATTTTCCTAATGGCCAATCATTCTCAAGCTAGTTCTCGGGGAATAGTTAAGAATGTGATGGCCAAGTGGGAAACTTGGTGTTTCCGGCAGACTTCTATCTCGTTCATGTTGCACACGATGGTGGTGCACCCCAATTTTATTGGGGAGACATAAACATCGAGGACTAAGATTGATGTTCACCCGGTAACACTAACCCTCAATTTTATTGGGGAGACCTTTAAAAATATAACCTTCTGTGAAGAACTTGTTCAACGTGAGGAATCTTGCATGATTGAAAATGTTAAATGCATAAATAAGATTCTTGAAGGTGAGGAGGTGTTACCCGACATAGAAACATTGAATGCTCTATCTTGTATGAATGGACCTTCTAAGGATACACTTGTTGATGACCATGTCTCTTATAGTGTTATTAGAGATGCCTTGCCTCCGATATTCCACACTAACTTGCAGCAGAAAAGAAGCAGTTTAATGAATTAACCACTCCTAAATCCCTTCTGATTCCCAAAGTCAAGAAGAAGGTGTCTATGATTGAGAAAGATGGACATGTTTGGTATGTTTCACAAAAGATTAAGGTTAAGCCTAAGGTAATGTGGAGCCCCGTCAATAAGGATGTGGTTTTTGTGGTATCAAGAATGGCCATTCCAATGACCCATCAAATCGTTCTTGTTAGTTTTTTAAAAAT
Organism: Rubia tinctorum; assembly: GCA_032355605.1. NCBI lineage: Eukaryota > Viridiplantae > Streptophyta > Magnoliopsida > Gentianales > Rubiaceae > Rubia > Rubia tinctorum. The sequence continues at coordinate 8,555 of JAULKM010157824.1, forward strand.
GCTTTAAAAAATAATAAGTCCTGAGGACTACAATAAAAATATGGTGATCTGTATAAGTGGCTTTTTTAAAAAAAAAAATCTTGTGATATTTTAGGAGTGAGTTATTATTTGGTGGTGGTTTTTAGGAAAATTCAGTCATAAATTTTGTTTAGAATAGTACTACTCTTGGTTTTTAGTGTTTTTGGATGTAGGTGTGACATGAAAAAGTTGGAAGGGAAAAAGGCAAAGGCAAGGGCCAGGGCTCAGCGGCCCATGCCAGGGATCAGCACGGTCTATGCTAAGAAACACATGCCATGCTAAGTGCCATCAGCACGAGGCAGACATGGTGGACGTGGAGGCATAAAAAATGTGTCGGCACGAGGTTTGCACTCGCCAGCACGACACCCATTCGACGTGGGATGATGCAACGTGTCGGTATAGATCACCCCTATGAATTTGTGCTGCCAACCCTCCTAGCCCAACTAAAGCCCATCCTATACCCTACATAAACCCCCTCATGTCGACCTTCTTCATCCCAAACCATATATTCTCCTCTTCCTCTTAAACTAGCCTAAATCCCATCACACTCTTTTAGTCATATCTCCCTCAATTTTAATCTAATGCACCCCCACCTGGTATCAAAATCTTCTTTTGTTTGAGCCCTATCTAACCCACTAAAGTTAATTTTCAGAAACGGCCTAGTTTTTCCCAGAAAATTCGAAGAATGGCTGGCTGTTAACTGAGTTTTATCTCACAAACTAAGTTTTTGGTCCATTCCGGGTGTTGGAGTTTCTTTGGTTTTCTATAGGAGGGATTCTGCAAATTTCTCGAGCACATATTTTACCACATTAACCAATTGAGGTACTTGGCCGAGCTCTCTTAGGTATTTGAAAAAGTATTAGTTATGAATTCTTGTGGTTTGGTTATTTGCATGCTTGGATATTTTTGTGGTTATTGTGGTTGGTAGAATTATTTTGGAAGATATTTTTCTATGCTAGGGGTGTTTGGTGGTTATTTTGGAAGATTTTCTAGATTCTTTCTATTGTTAGTTGTTATACTTTTTTTTTGTATCCATCATGTCTCTTAGTTTGAGAAGGGAACCTAGTGTACCCTTAATGGGGTTGACCTCCTTCTCTTGGGACCATCAGGAAAGGTGGGCATACCTAGCAGTGTGTGGATAAAGAGACCCTTGGGGACCTTAAACTCCACAAACTTTTCAGGATCCTACTAGGTAGGATTGGTATGAAGGAGTTCACCCTATGTAAACCCCAACTTACGCTAGGTACACCCTAGAATTTCTGCTCTACTATTTACAAAGAGAAAACCCACAGATGGGGCAATCTGTGAGGTTTTATTTGGGAGATATTCCCCGTGGCCTGACTTATGCTCAGTTAGAAGACATCTTCAAATGGAAGCTGCAAAGAGATTTCAAGTGTTAAATGAATCAGATGTTAGATTTGAGGTGTATGCATTATGAGTTACCATCACTCGACATGTGAGGGGGAATGAGAGTAAGAACAATGACACAGTGCATCTGACACTAAGGTATGTAGCAAGGCTATTGAGTGTGGTAGTTAGTTGCAACGGGGAGGCCACCACTACCACCGAGAATGATTGTAAAATGCTTTGGTCGATCTGTATGGGAAGAGATTGCCCTGATCTTTTGGATAAGCTCACTGTATCGTTCTCCCATGACGTCGTTCCACACTGGCAAAATAGTGATTAGCGGCATGATCTCACCGTTGGTTTAATACTACAACCTTCCTGTAAGTGAGGCAATGAGGGCGAACCCAAATTCACCTTTTACACTCACTCTACCAGTTATTTATGAGGTGAAGTTCATACTAGAGGAACATTAGACTATTTTCTGGCTGTACAAGGGTAAGAAGTTTATGAGGCTTCTCTAACGAGGACCACTTGAAACATGAAATTCAAGCTGCAGGATATCATCATTCAGCTGTATGTGGATTTATAGATGGTTTCGGGAGAGTATTACCCAAGATATGGTGATGATACACAAGTGTATGATGATTAGGAGCAGGTCCTGGTGCATCCCTCATAGTTCAATCCCATTAAACATCAGCCCGTCAACCATAACCAGCATTCCCTCAGGTTATGCCACCAGCTTTTAAACCACCTTTAGGGCCACCACCTTCTTTCGATGAGCTATTTGGAGGACCACCCCCTCATCAGGGGTCGTTTATCATTCATGAGGAGCCTTATGATTCCGTGGGTAATGGGGCTAGCAGTTCTCATAGGCACATCATCTCTTCTAACTAAAATGAATTTGTAAAGTCTATTGGTGGGTCCTCGACTGACCCAAGACCTGAGCCCTCCAGGAATAGTGTTTCGAGTATTCTTAGTATGAGAGTCACCCTTGGCATCACCCCAAGTTTATCCCCTTCTTGGAGAATGAGTTATCAAGCTTCTTCTTATCCCATGTGGACTCATCAGCCTTATAGGCCGGACAAAGTACAATCTTTAGGGAACTCTATTTTCTGGGTAAGGCCAAATGTTCACAAGCTTGGCATGTAGCTATAATGCCACGAGTAAAACAAAGTAGAGAGATTTGATAGGGTAGGTGGTCAGCTGCACCACTTGAGGGAGATTATGGGGAGCTTACAGGATGGCATCAGGGAGATCAATGACAGGCTGAGGACATATGGCATCGGAGAATACTACTACCATCCAGATCTGAGGGGGAAAGGGTATGAGGCCAGATGCGATAGGCGACATTGAGCATCACTCGGTGTTTTCAACATTTCCCTTGGTTATATGCATTGCAGACAATGCATAAACTAATTCTGGGGGGGGAGGAGTTGGAACGCCTCTATGGTAGCATCACTTATGCTTTTGACTTAGCTTATGGATTACTGTTGGGATAATTGTTTGGATGACTGTTATTTTTCTTTTTTTGGTATTTCCCCCACTTGGATGTTGAAATTTTTAGTTGTTCGTTGTTTTTAGGTATGGGGGCACCTTTTTGTAGTTTTTGTTGGGGATGTGTTTTGGAACTTTGGTGGTGTAATTTTTTATTTTGCATGATCTTTTCTAGTTTGAATCCAAAATTTGGGCCATTTTATCCCACACAAAATAAAAATGAATTGTCATACACAAAATAAAAATGAAAACAATATATACCCGGCAAACTTGAAAACTCAAAAGGGCAACTTAGGCAAAAATGGGAAAAAAGCCCAGATAGGTCGAAAGGCTTAGGTAAAAATGAGAGGATCGTTTGGATTATCCTTGGTGATTGTTTTGGCAACAACTCTTGAATTGCTTTTGGCGGACTGTTTGGTGGAGTAAGCTAGTTCAGCACTTATCATTTTTATGGTTATTTTTTCATCACAATATTTATGGTAGTTAGGTTACTTTAGTATCTTATGGGAGTGTGAGAGTTGTGAGATTCTTACTTTTTAGGGGAACTGGGGTAGCTTGGGAATAAGTAGAATGCATTGGCTATCTTATCTTTCACGCTACATTTCATTTAGATATTTTCTTGTTTTTGTAAACTCTAGGCCGAATAAATGTTTAAGTGTGGGGGGGATTTATTTGCACCATATATCATGCATTAGCCCATCCATTTAACACATTAATTATCATATTTGGTTTGATTGATTTTTAGTTTTAGTTAGGTTTACCGGAAAAAAGGTTATGGCGACCATTATTGGATTTCTTGTCCAAATTCCAAGTTTAGTAGAGTTAATTGAATCTAATGGAGAATTTTTATTCATGGGAACCTAGATCTTCCTCTTCCTCTTTTCATTATCTTATGTAAAAGGCCATCTGCAAGGGTGGTCATAGATATTCGAAGGTTATTCCTAAGGATGGTAGAAGATATCAATGGTCATTCCCAAAGATGGTCGTAGATTGAAGTCACAGCTCTAAAGAGTGGTAGTAGATGTAATTGAGGTCATAAAGGCAGATTTGAAGTTCAAGAAGACCAAGACTGAAAATGAGGAGTTCTTGTTTGAGAATTGCAAAATGTTGTGGGAAAGATCCGAGAATAATCAGCCCTTGATATTAGCACCATTGGATTTTTCTTCTTGTGGACTATAAAATCGACTACAAGAATTCTCCAATTCGACCAACGATTCATTGGTAGCGGGGAAAACAAGTCAACTGGCTGAACCAGCTGTGTCTAAGCATGGACCGCACAAGGTCAGCATGAGGCTAAAATAAGCACGGCCCATTCCAAGCAACATGGCCCATGTCAAGGGTCTTTGGAATAGACTATTCCACCCAACACAATCCATGTAAAGTCCCAGCACGGACCGTGCCATTTTGGCTAGTCGTGCACCCCATGTCCTCTTTCACTCCAAATTTGGCTAAGTATGGGGAAGACAGTTCCATTTGACACAACCCATGTCGTTTCAAGTCATTCGTGCCAATACCAAACCAAAGGGTGTGAAGAATGAAGCGGCCCATGCCATGATACTGGGCAAAACAAGATTATGGCTAATGACATGTGCCAAACATCAAGGGTACGAATCAGAACATAAAAAATAGAGCTCCCGCCGATGGCCTGTGCCGGTTGACATGGACCACGCCATAACAAAGCCAATGGCTAGTGCAATGACCAACACCCCTCACCAGCACGAGGTAACGGTCCATTCCCGGATCGACGTCCCACTCTAGCACGAGGTTTACTTGATCGGCATGGACCGTGCTAGATGTCACCCCCTGTGTCGTTTGCGGCTTCTGGGGTTTTTGGCCTATATTTGGTCTATTTTTATCTCAATTCCCTACTAATATATATATATATATATATATATATATATATAGACCAATGCCATTTAGGGTTTAAGTTTATGTTCATATTTTCTCTTCATGAGTAGGCCAGGGAGAGAAAATACTCTCCATTCTCTCTAGGTTCTTTTATTTTCATCTTTTTATTTATCTTTTTCCCAAAGGCATTGAATCCAATGAAATACTTGGGTTTAATAATTAGGGAGTAGTAAAATTCACTTGGGGAACATATATGTATTCATGTATTGATGTCTATTTTGTAACATTTCTAGATCTACCTATTTTTATATGTTTTTGATTATTATGTTTGCTTATTCTTAATATTCTTGTAAATCGCATGATTGTCAGACTTAGTTAGCACACACCAAAGTCTACTTTCATGTTGTTGTACTATTTCTACCCTTCATGGAAGGACACCTATATGCGTTTGGGGTAACGATGGTCCAGAACCGTGTGGGTGTGTGCACGTTGGTTTCCGTTGTTAACATTGCGATCAACCATGCTCTAGTTAGCTGATTATTCGGTCTAAGGGTTATGTGTTGAGATAGCTTAAGAAGAAAACTAGGATTATCTTTATGATCCTAAAGCTATCAATAAGATGCCTAGTTATTTTACTAATATTCCCCGAGTACTAGTTTATATAGTTTATTATTGGTATTTCATGCTAGTAGTTGTTAGTTGAAAATCCCCCCAATGATTGTTTCACCAAAACTGTTAATTCCTAACATGTGATCCAATTGACGATCCGATCATGGTTGTGCATAGCTGGTTATTAGATTGTTAACATCTCTGTGAAAGACCCTGGTACTTTCCACTATCTGCCTTTCTTGGTAGTATAGTAGTAGTAAAGGGAGCAACATATAAATTATATCTTTGACCTTTAAAATATAGACAACCTCCTCTCAAGTTTTTAACGATGCGCAGGAGAGGGCGGGTTGGCATGTAAGGATAGGTTAACCAATATATTCAACCATATTCCTAAGCTACCCTATTTCCCCAAAGATGTAAGAATTTCACAACTCTCACTCTCCCCAGAGAAATTAAAGTAACATATCCCACCAAAATAAAAATAAAATAAAACGGAGAGGTGTATTGGGTAAGGGTAAAGCTAACTTAATCCCCAAATTTAGGCTTCATACTACATGAATATGATCAAAGAAAAAAAAAGAACAAAAGCACAAACACAAAGGAATCTTGATGAAACTCCTAAGTGCCTAAATACTCCCTCCCCACACATAAACCATGTGGTGTCCTTAATGCATCATAGGAAGTCACTAATAAGTGGAGTAGGGAAGATACTAAGCACTTACTCTTGGGACTCCCGAAGGCCCGCTCTCATGCTTCTTGCCTCTCGCCTTCTTCTCCTCTCTTCTTGCCTTAATTATTTCCTCTCATAGGGAAGAAGGTCATGAAAGCCATCAATCTTTGAGGCGTGCATCCTCTCGATAAATTGTTCCATGTCTTCCTCTTTCATGTTGCCTCTCCCATCACTAATGGAAAATTCCTCCTTCACTTCCCATTCAACATACTCCAATATAGCTCCCTATTCTCTCATGGTGGTGTCCATCAAGTTAAGCCTAACTCCAAACTTCTCCATCTATGATGTGCATCTTTATGCATACGTTAACCAATGCATTTGACACATTTATTATCATGTTTTATTTGGTTAATTGCTAGTTTTAGTTAGGTTTACATCACAAAGGGTTTAGATGACCATTGCTGGTTTTCTTATTTAAATTTGGAGATTTGTAGACTTAATTGGATCTAATGGACACTATGTCCTCACAAGTGCCTAGATATTCTTTTGTGAGCTTATTAGTAGGTTTTTTGTGAGCACTTTGGTGTAGATTGTAGAAGGCCATCCAAAAGGGTGGTAGTTTATAGCAAAGGGCATTCACAAGGATGGTAGAAGACTAATGGCCATGGGTCAAAACGTGGTAGAAGATAGAAGGGTCGGAGAAGGAAGACAAAGAAGTGGAGGAATTTTAATATGAGAGTTGCATAGAGTTCTAGGAATGATTCGGAAAGAATCAGCCTTTGTTGGAAGAATCGTTGGATTTTTTTATTGAGCACTATAAGAACTCTCAAATTGAATTAGTGGTTGATCCGTAGAAGCACAACAAAATTTCCAAAAGCGTCGCCGACCAGCCGGCATGAACCTTTGAACGAACCCAACTTTAGCCATGCATGGTCCATGTAAAGTAGTTAGCACAGCCTATGCAACAGCTTTTGCACAGACCGTGAATGATCCGTCCCTCCCGGTGCATCTTTAAACACACGAGAGGAGGCTGCCAATGGCTATTAAAGGTCAAATATAGAATTTATAAAGTTGGTTTTGTACCTACTACTATGCTACCAATAATGGTAGATATTGGCAAGTACCAGGGTTTTCCACAGAGAGGTTATGAGTGTAGAAACTAGTTATGCAAAACCGTGGTAAGGTCGTCAATCCGACCACGTGTTACAAATAACAAGTGTTGTGAAAAAAACCATTGGGGGGATTTCAATTATTAACTACTAACATACAAACATGGTAATAAATTATATTAACTAGAACTTGGGGGTACTTCCGTAACATGATCAATAAATGGCTCTTATCCTTGATTCATTCACATATAAACCTATTTTATACCTATGTCACATAGTGTGGAGATAGCCAGATATTTGTCTTTATCTCACCATCTCCGTAATTGGGGATGTGCTCTAATCCCGAAACTCAGCAGACCAAACTTATTCCTTACTCTCAATGCTAACGCACCACCGCTTGGAGGAACAAAACCCATCTAAAAATGCAATGCCTCATATAGGTCGCAACTGTTAGATATGAAAGTAAGGGCATTACATCCCAGACCCTCCATTATGGATCTCAATCCCTAGGCCTAGATATGCAAAGGGAATTGATATCTTACGATGACTCTAAAGTTGGTACAACTTTGTGATTTCTCCAAGTCGGCACAACCCTAGTTGCTGCAAACAATCATGTCAATCTATCAGGGTAAGCCAAGGTTTTCCCCTCATTGGTATTTTCCAAATCGATGGCCCAACATGTGATTCCTTTTCCACGACTATCCAATTAGAATTATGGTTTAACACATGCAAATATATTTCATCAAAGTAATATGAATGAACTCATATCACTAGTGTTCTTGAACCTACTCCATAATTCTAACACTCCCAAGAGAGAAATGAATCTGACATAATATTATACTGCCATACAAGTTTGGATGCATCATAATAATGGTATATCATAAATCTTCAAAGAAGGTAAATCACAAATTGATGAGACGTCAAATGCATGTGTTTTCTGAAGCATTTAACATCTCTTTTGTTATCTTTTTGTTGTAAGATCGCTAGATTTAGCTAGGTTTACATCATAAGGGGTTTAGAT
>JAULKM010157834.1:0-16670 GCA_032355605.1 Rubia tinctorum
TAACCCTCAGATAATTTTTAGTGCAGATATAACCCTACCTAGTTGATGTAAGTGTCAATATAACCCTACCTAGTTGATGTAAGTGCCAATATAACCCTATAAGTGGTCTGGCGGCGGTCCGGTGGAAATCCGGCCAAAATCTGGCGGTTCGGCGGCAGTTCGGCGAAAATGGGGTCTAAGGGTTATATTGGCACTTACATCAACTAGGTAGGGTTATATATGCACTAAAAATTATCTGAAGGTTATATTGACACTTATGTCAAGTAGGTAGGGTTATATTGGTATATATCCCAAAATTTAAAAAAATATATAGTACACTTTTATTTATTATTATAACTCTACTATCATTCATATTAAGTCCTTAAAACACTAACTCTAATCATTAAGGGTCTACCATTCTTGTAGATTAACTGGGTTGGTCGTCTCAAAACTGACCATTGGGTCTGGGAGCATAAAGAAACGTAATCAACAACCTGCCGACATCCAAAGGAAAAGGTGAAGTTCAATTGAATCATGATTGATTTACCAGAAGAAGACGACGGGAACATGAATTTACCAGAAGAAGACGACTGTTGATAGCATGGGAAACTGCGATCGAAAATGAAGCATATCTTGAGGTTTTATACCTTATACTTCATGGCTCTTGCCTGCCTGTGTCGGAAATATGGTCCCTCCCAAATGCACCCATTTGAATAACAGTTTCCAATGGTCCAACCAACACCTAATTCACATTCACAATTTAATACTGCAACAACGCAAACACTCCTTACCATTTTGTCTTCTTCTCCCTCCACTGTACTACCTCCGTTGGAAGTTCTTACGAAAACTACTGCTCCTTTCATCCTGTCTGTCGAAAGCTTTCCACTTATCATTTTTGTCTGTCCGAATTAAATTTTCATATTTCCTTGTTTTGTTAAAATTTATCTCCGAAATTTAACTAATTCATTTTATTCTCTTTGCCTATTACAGCAGCATGCATAAACGTCCGTGTAAAAAGTAAATAAAACAACCTTTACGTTAGGACAAGAGGAGAAAATGATATTTTTGGTGCTACAGTATCATTGTGCAGATTCAAATGGGGAGGACGCATCACTCAGTCTTTGCGATTTTTTTAGTGAAAAATAGAGGACGCATTTAGCGAATGCATCCTCAGTTTGTCTGAATTATTTTTAAAATTTTGTAAATGTTGCGTCCTCATAATTTAAGTTTGAAAGCGGAAAAAAAAACAGGTGCAATTATTTTCAAAAAAATTGGTCAGCAATATTGGAGCAAGTTAACAAAACCAGACAGAGAAGCAAGAAACGAGAATAAAGTGTTGTTTCCTTCTTCTTCAGAGCAAAAAGGGAGAACGGATCTGGTCAGCGTCTCCAATTTCATCTTCCCCTCTTCTCTTTGTCGGCGTCACGTTCTCTGGTAAGCATTCCACTGGTCAGCGTCTCCAATTTCATCTCTGGTGCCGCTACAACGTAAGCTTTCTTCCTTTTGTTAGATTTGGTCTTTGTTGTCTTGAATTATCTACTTATGGTTGCTGCGAAAAATCCCTTGTAGGTTGCTGTGAGTTTCCTATCCGACGTGTCGTCGCACGCGCCTCCCCTGAAGCCGAGTGTGGGTTAAATGTGGGTTACACGTCCCGTCGTTGCACTGAAGTGTGGCCCACACGCACCGCCTGTGAACGATCCCAGCCGCCGTAGATTGGAATTTCGGAACTAAGGTAAATTCTTCGATTTTCGGAAAATATGTTCTCAGTGATGTATTGTATTTTTTTGTGTATGAGAATTTATCAAATATGTTGTGTTATTATTCAATATTATTTGACTAAGTTTCTACTGAATTTGATCAGCGTATAAGAATTGTGTCTTGATAAGTTTTCAAATTCAGTAGAGGAATCACTTCATTTATGTTGTTGAATGATAATATGTATTTGCGAAGGTAATTTTTTCTTATATATTACTACGATGCTGTTGTAAGATGTTGTTGTTGTTGTACTTGTATATAGGGGGTCTAATTAAGTATGATGTGAATATGGGTGTGTATTATGATCCTCCCATAACTGAGATAAATGTGGCACTGAAGTAGAGGTTAAGCCATTCTCAATTAGTTGAATTAATTGTGATACGGCTTGGCATTGAATGGATTTCTAGTGAAAAATATATTATCGTTGTCCTGGGATGATTGATTCGTGTATGTATTATCGATATTATAATCTGGAAGATGACGAGTCCACGAAGACCTTCTTTGACAATGTTGATAGAATGTCCTTGTCCTCGATTGATCTTTACATTCAAATGGAAAGGATATCAAACTCCTTTCAACGTGCTGGTGATGTTAGCCCGGACACGTTCATGTCGTTGCTGAGCAATGTTCATAACTATACATCAACAACTTGCCCTACCTTCCTAACCCCTGAATATTTCCGAGGTTTAGGAGAATCTCCTATCGTTGGTGAGTCTGGCCAACCTAGATTGTATGTCTATCTCGACTAAACCCAGTTGTCCACAAGTCCTGGTACACATGGTGGGCGCCATGAAGAGTTGAAAATCTTTGATGATGATTATGTAGGTGGTTGGTGGTGATCGTGTTGTTGGCGAGATTGATGTTGATGATGAGGAAGGTGAAGGTAGGGAACTTGAAGCTGAAAGTGAAGATGATCAATCCTTATCAGCTGATTCAAATCCATGGGATGATAATGAACTAGTTGTGTACACGAACAATGTTCCCACTGCATTCCATCATATGGCGAATCCTAATACCAAAGCATTCTTTAGGGATTACGAGAGACCTGATGAGGATGGGTATGACTCTACTGATTGTGGCAGAATACTTCCTAATTATGTTCAAGCGACCGACGAAGTTGACTTGGGTATGCGATTTCAGAGTAAGCTATAATTGGTAGAAGCTATTTCTAGTTGGAGTTCGATGAAGAATAGGGAGCATCAGGTTGTGGAGAGAAAGTCGCATACATGGTATGCAAAATGTAGGGAATTTGTGGAAGAAGGTGGAAATTGTCAGTGGATTGTCAGTGCCAGCAAGAAGTCCGCCAACGGGATGTGGGAGATCACCAAATGGGCAAGAAGTCATAATTGTATTGGTGCTGGTCGATCAGATGATAACACTAACGTACATCGCTGATGATCGCTCACTCCATTTGCCATCAGATTGAGGTCAACCTTTCCTTCACGGTCAAGGATGTACAAGTGAATGTGCATAAGGAGTTAAATGTGACCATTTCATACAAGAATGAGTGGTTGGTCTATAGAAGGCTATTGATTTTGTGTCGGAACATGGGAGAAATCCTTTGAATTTTTTTTGACATTTATGAATAGGTTGGTTAGAGCTAATCCTACCACAATTGTAGATTGGGCAGACGTGTCTGATAGAATACATGGTCACAGATGTAAGAAGTTCAAGTTTGTGTTCTAGGCATTTGGTTAGGCTATCGAAGCCTTTCGCCAATGTAGGCCAATGATCATTGTGGATGGTACTCATCTGAGAGGTGCGTACAGGGCCACAATGCTAGTTGCAGTGGTGCATGACGCGAATAATTATGTATTGCCTATCACCTATACAATAGTTGATGCTGAGACTATTGAGAGCTGGAACTGGTTCATGTTCAAGTTGCGACATCATATCGTAGGTGATGATACTAGGTTCATATGTATTATGTCAGACCTTTATGAGGTGATCTTGAATGCAATGAGAAGATGGATGAATGGATAGAGCCGGCAGGATACCACTGGTTTTTCTTGAGGCATTTTCAGTCCAACTTCTTTAGTGAGGATAGTGGGAAGTTCAAAAATACACATTTGAAGACTCTGGTTTGGCAGCTTTGTAGTGCTAGACAAGAACGGAGGTGGAGAGTGTACAAGGAGGAGTTGGAGAAGCTCGAACCAGCAGCTTAGGATTGGTTGAAACAACATGATAACAGTAAGTGGTTCTCACTTTTGATGGAAATCGTCGTTGGGGAATTCTCACAATCAATATGTCAAAGAGTTACAACAATTTTTTGAGGAACGCAAAACATCTACTGATAACAGCATGTGTCAATGCCACTTTGAAAAGAACAATTGAAATGTTTTGATAAAGGTTAATGGAGGCGAAAACATATAGGTACATTTCTAAATTAATGTCATTTTGCAGAGGAGATCTAAGGAGATCATCTATTCTAAATTAATGTCATTGTGCAGGTCTGTTTTGCCAAGTAGGATTTGGAAGAAGTTTGAGAAGCAAGACAGTTGGGGGAAGGGACATGTTGTGAATGTGTATAGTCTGAAGTCACAGACATAAAGGTTTTGACTAGGACGGAAGCGTGGGTGAACGACACTATGCTGTAAAATACTCAATAAAAGAGTGTTGTTGTCACGAATGACAAATTTTCCGTCTGCTTTGTTCCCATGTCTTGGTTGTTTGCAGGAAAATGAATGATGATCCTATAAACCTTTGTGATATGACATATCACACGGCCACCTTCGTTGCTCAGTATAGTGATGGTTTTGTGCATGTCTGAGATCCCTCACTGTGGTAACCCTTCAATTGGAGGTTGGTCCCCGATATCAAAATGTTTCGAAATTGGAAGCATGGCCAATATGCTGAGAGAAAGATAAGGAATCAGATGGATGAGAGACTGTCGGGTGATCGCAGAGGAGTTCATGGGCAACGTTCTGCATAGGGTGTTTTTTGTAGTATGAAGTTTGAACAAATGCTTAGGTCTGGCAGTTCCTAGAAATGCTTAGGTTTTCTAGAGGCAACTATGTATTTCATGATGTTGGTGTTTAGTGTACTTTTGTATTGATGCTACTAATTCTTCTGTGATCTTGTATGTTATATTCAATTACCTTCTCATTTAATTGATTTTATTATTGTTCATTGCTACATGTTCAATTTAGAATAAGTCATCAGGGATGGATTGATATGAATTATTTTATGCTGCTAATTCTTTTGTGATTCTATGTTACCCGTTGCACTAATTCATGATCACTCTTTCATTTTCTCCAGGTATACACCATGGATCCTCCCGGGCCGATTGATAAGGATTTGCTATATCTTCACGTGGAGCATTGTGCACGTGCGATATACAATGGTGACACGCGGGATTTGGCGTTGTAGGTTAGATGATGTGATTGTGCATGTTGGGATGTTGAGATCCCTGATTGAGTGCTGCACTATGTCCGTGCGGTTGGTTTTCAGGGCTTGCTTGGTTTCACACCAATTCACATTGACCATTCACTTATCACAGCATTGGTCAAGAGTTAGAGACCAAGGACGCACACATTTCATCTTCCGGTGAGGGAGGAAACAATCACATTGCAGGATGTTATTGTTCTCCGGGGTCTACCGATTGATGGTATGCCCATCACAGGTTTTGAAAGAAGCAGGCGTGCGACTGAATGGCAGAAAATATGCACTAAATTCTTAGGGGCTACATCACCCTTGGATACCATCAACGGGGGCCGCATAAAATCCTCCTGGTTGGGAACGTTGTTGCACAATCCATTTCCTGTTGAGGGTATTCATTCTACTGTTGGTTGGTGGAATGCTAATGTCTGACACATCGAGGTACTGGATCTCTCTCCTGTGTTTGACGATACTCATGGACTTATATGTGGCACATCAGTGCAGTTGGGGAAGTACAATTTTGGTACATTTTTATAGGATCTTATGTGACGCTGCAATTCCGCATGCGAAATCCATATCAGGGTCACTTGTCCTACTATAGGTAACATTACTGGTAGAGCTTGTAAGTTGGTAATATGTTCATATTCAGCCCTAAGATTATATTTTCATATCTTATATTCCTTGACAGTTGTGGGTGTGGGAGCGAATACCAACCATTCATCCTACCGGCTGATTTCCAGTGACCGACAACATGAATGCTCTGGGATCCAGGTTTGTATTCAATCAGTAAAAACACAATAATTAAATCCTTTTCCTTACTAATAATAACTAATATTATATACTCGGTTCTTCATAGATGAAGAGATCAGTATGATTTATCGCGATCACCCATGCATGTATTTAAAGTGTATTGCAATTAGTTGACATCTCTCCACGACAATCATGTATACGATATTTTGGTTTTCTGTATTCCACAGAAAAAGAAAATTTAGTGTCCGTTTCATGACCATAAAATTGTCCTTTTATGTCAGATTATTTGACAACCATACACTGAAGATGACATGCAACATCTCTCGCCATATTATACAACTGATAGCAACAACTGACTGTTGACTGTCAACCTTATTTGCTAACACATCGTCGAGGGTCATCATGTTCATCGTGTACTCAAGCAATTTATCTTCATCCAAGCAATACCCATGTAGTTGGTAACTAAGGATGAACAAAAATTGCTTCATTCCAGATACCGTCAGGGGAGGTCGAATTTGGATTGGCGAATTGTAATGAGCAAAAATGTTCTTGCGTGGGAACATCGAGCACAACACCCAGCCTCAATCCTTGGATTACCATATCCATATTCACCTGATCGGGAATACATGGAGTGGTATTTTAGTAGGATAGTGACCCTAATTGATCGACCAGGAAAGCGCCCAATAGTTATAGAAGGGTTTCATGAAGATGGAGAAACTACCGAGTTTCTGGTATTTATTAGTTTTGTTTTATTACATGTTAATAATACATACAATTTCTTTATTTCAGTGTGTCTAACATGTTTATCTCATTTACGCAGTTGCAGGTCATGTCCAAGATGCATCTCAAGTCCGACATTAATTTGGACAGATGTCCCCCACCTTACGCAGACGTTATTAGGGAGTTACATGAAGATGCCAGAAGTGGTCTGGAATATGCGCATCAGCACTCCAGACTGCAGTACTATCAGCCACATGCGCATGAGCCCTCCGAAGGACCTCCCCCTGGTGTCAGATACAATGAAATCATAAGCCACCATACAGATCCTCCAGGCCAGCAAGGTGGTCGAACACATTGCCCTACAAAACCTACTCCAGACATTGGTTCCTTTAAATCCAGACCTTCACATGCTAGTCCAGCCCACGGAAGGTCATCAGATGGTAGACCCTACTGGATACCTTACTCCAACTACTAGTCATGCGCTTATATCTCCCACTGCTCCATTTGATACAGTTATCTTTCCTCACGTGCAACATCATTTTAATGATGAAGCAGTAGAGGATATGAATGAGGATTTAATGGAGGGATTTCGGGATGACGACTTACCTTTGTCTACTCATGTGGTTGTTACTCGGCGCACATCCCGCACCATATGCCCGCCCCATGTGGAACAGGTGGAAAACTTTGCAGAGGGAGTCATTTGTACCTTCGACATGTGTTCATCGAATATTGTATTACTAATACGTACACTTCTATGTGTCCTTATATGAATGAATCCATATTTTTCCTACTCCACTTCATGTTCATTTTGTTATTAAAATCGTCGTCCAATTAGATAAAAAAAAAGAATATGACTACTATTTTATTTATTTCTAAATGAAAATAATTATTATCTAGCAAAGTATATAATTTAAATTTCTTACATACAATTCTATCTTACATATATATATACATATACATATAATATATATATATATATATTCATTTTTGAAATTTATTTCATACATCTTTGTTAATAATTGTTTCCATATTAATTACTTGAAAGGTTAAAATATTTTCAACAAAATATAAAATTGGAACGCATTCCCATATTCCTATCTCTCCTCTATTTTTAAAAAAAAATGAAAAATTCAATAAATACTAATAAACCAAACTTATTTCATGGATGCACTTTCAGCTTTATTTTAATTTTACGAAATTTGAGGACACATTTAGCGAAATAAAAACATAAATATTTATTTCTCTCCTTTTCTTTAATACATAACAAAATGCATACACAACTTTATTGAAATTTTTTTATTTACTAAGCTAAATGCGTCCTCTTTTTTTTACCTTACTGCAAAAATCCTGACATGTGATTAAAAACAAAAATATTTCAAGAGGATGCATTCGCCGAATGCGTGCTCTCCTTTTTTTAAAAAATTTAACTTACAGCAAAAATGCAAACACATAATTAAAAAATAAATATTTATAGAGGACGCATTATCTAAATGCGTCCTCTCCTTTTTTTAAAAATAATATTGACATAAAAAAAATCTTGCCACAAAATAGAAAAATATATTTTATTAGTATAAATGCGCCCTCTCATTTAAAAAAAATAATATTGACAAAATGAAAAAATCCTGCCACAAAATGATTTTTTAATTAGAGCGCGCATTCTCTAAATCAACCCTCTCTTTTTAAAAATAATAATAATATTGACATAAAAAATCCTGCCACAAAATGATATATATATATATATATATATATTTTAGAGGGCGTATTCTCTAAATGTGTTCTCTCATATTTTTTAAATAATATTTACATAAACAAAAATCCTGCTACAAAATGAAGAAAAATATTTAGTAGATGACGCATTCTCTAAATGCGTCCTCCCTATTTATTTTCAGCTTTAAGGGCCACCCCTTTGCATCCTTGTCTGATTAATTAAGCCTGCATCAGGAAAGAACTCGGACGAAAGTACTGTTAAAATTGCACTGCAATCATTAGCACGTTGTTCAAGAGACATATTTGACCGTTAATAAGTATGTTTACCTAAGCATAATAGTAATAAATAAAAAATTAATATTTAAAAACTATTTATTACGACGAATTAAACAATATCATATAGGATAATATGGTTGTTCATATACTCCCTCTTTCCCTCTAATTCTGTCTCACTTATTCATTTTTTATTATTCATTGACGATTTTGTAATTTTAATATCTTAAAATATATGTAACATTGTTAAAAATATCTATTCTAAAAATATGTGTTACAATGAAGATAACAATATCTCACACGATAATTTTTAAATTCATATATCTATTTTTTTTTACAATCCAAACAATAATAATTTTATTGATGAATAGTAACTTAAGACACATACAAAAGAACGGAGGGAGTATCTATTTATATATGTGATCAAACTTTAATAGAAAATCATGTATTTACTCTGTCCCAGCTAAACTTGCACTCTTGCTTTTTGAACACTATACTCCATCAAAATTTAATCACATATTTGAATAAATACATAAAAAATAATATTATCGTATATGATATTTTTCAATTCGTCGCAACAAATAGTTTCTAAATATCAACTTTTTATTTATCGTTATTATACGTAAATAAACATATTACGATCAAATGTGTTTTTTAAAAGGTATCATATTGAGAAGGGCAGGAATTGAATGAGTAATTTGGAGTGAAGAGGAGGCTACTTGGACGACAGTGAACGGGTCTCAGTGACGGTAATCAGAGTCAGAGGGACCGGGAATCCTCAGATGTTTCCAGACTTGAATAATGATACATTGATAATACACGTGATCTTAAAAGTGCGAGAACAAGACGTCGTCCTTTTTGTTTTCATATTTTTAGCCAAAATCACTACAATACAACCACTCACTATCCTCGTGTTTCCTTTTCATAATCTATTTTTTTATACTCCCTCCATTTAACTTCCCTCCATTTAACTAAGAGTCACACATTAAATTTAGCCTTTTAAATATAAGTAAAAAAAATAAGTTGATGAAATTGAATGTAGAAAATAAAAATTAATATGAGCGGATGAAATTCAAAGAATCTTGCCAAAAATGCATTTAAATAAATATCTCAATAAGGTAAGTGTGTGTCGAAAGATGACTTACATATAAGGTCTTGGGTGACCTCCACTTAGTACCAATTGATTTTAAGATGGAAGCGCAAGATTCCTTGAAATTTAACATGGTATCAGAGTCAACTATTTAAGACTTGTGCCCAATTCGGGTTTATTGGGCTGATGTGTGGATTCCCTTTAATTTGGCCCGATATGGGTCGTAGAGTGTTTCCACGTTGGGACGTGATGGAAGCTCAAGATACGTTGGACGAGTGCTGGTGAGATAAATGAGCTTCCCAGCAAGTCTGCAATACTGCGCAGAATCCTGAAACAAAGGACCATCATCTCGCGCCAAATTGTGCTACTGTTCCATGGGACAATTTGTGGGTTAAGCTGCCAATAACCCTGTATCAAACAAAATATCTAAGACATATTTCCGTGAAATAGAAACATCCCATCAGGCCGACGAGCTATCTCAATTCCTGAGAAATACTTCAGGGCACCGAGATCTTTCATATGAAAAAAGAGCACAACTACTTCTTGAACTTGGTCATCATCTTTGGAGAAGAACCAGCAACAATAAGATCATCAACATAGACCAAAACATGTAGAGAAATATCATCCTTCAAGTAAGAAAACAAGGAGTAATCCGCTTTACTCTGGACAAACCCAAAGATGCGAAGAGGAGCAGCAAGTTTGGCAAACCAATTCCGCGGAGCTTGTCGTAAACCATAAAGAGATTTGCAAAACTTGCAAACCAATCCGGGCGCCAGAAGTGTATAACTCGAAGGCAGACGCATGTACACCTCCTCCTCAAGATCACCATGCAAAAATGCATCTTGAACATCCATCTGATGAAGATCCCAACCACTGTTAGCAGCAACAACCAAGAAAAGACGAACATAACTCATCTTGGTGAAAGGAGCAAATGTTTCAGTAAAATCAGTTCCCTCAATCTGTCGGTTACCAAGAACAACCATACGACCTTTATGTCGCTCAATTGAACCATCAGACTTAAACCTAGTCCGATAAACCCACTTAAAGCCAATCACCTTCTTTCCAGGAGGAAGAGTAGCAAGAACCCAAGTATTATTCCGCTCGAGTGAATTAATCTCGTCGGACATAGTCGCACGCCAATGCTCGTGGCGATAAGCATCAACAAAAGAAACCGGATTAGCCGCATCTGAAACTGCAGCTAAAAATCTACAATGCAAAACCGAAAAATTATTACAAGAAACATAATCAGCAATAGGGTAACGAGTACCTGAAAACAGTGAAGGGGATGACGCGAGTGCAACGGAGGGGTTAAGAAGTTCTTTTATCTCACCATCACTCGTCCAGAGCTTAGTTATTTTGTTCATAACTTGTCTAAGTTTATGGAGAAACCACGCTTGGCCCATTGGCACGCAGTACTACGCGTTTTATGGAGAAACCACGTTTGGTCCATTGGCATGCAGCACTAGGAAAGTCTTAGAAAGTGGTTTTTATTGGCTAACATTGAGTAAACATGCATGCACTTTTTTCAAAGCTTGTTATGAATGTCAAAGAGTATGAAATATTTTTTCTAGAAATGAGATGCCTCAAAGACCTATTTTGTATTGTGAAATCTTTGATGTTTGGGGCATTGACTCTATGGGACCATTTTCTAACTCTTTTGGCTTTACATATATTTTTCGTGCCAATGATTATGGGTCAAAGTGGGTTGAAACAAAACTCACTAGGACTGATGATTCTAAAGTGGTTACATATTTCTTGTAAGATAAAATCTTCTCTAGGTTTAGGGTCCCTTGAGCCTTGATTAGTGACAGTGACACCCATTTTTGCAATCGGACAATAGAGTACTTTTGAAGAAGTATGGCGTCACACACAAGACATCCACGGCCTATCACCCACAAACCAATGGCCAAGCCAAAGTTTCCTATATGGTGCGGTGGAAATCTTGGATCGAGCTAAGTCCAATTCCTTCAAGGTAAATGGACAATGTTTGAAACCTTACCACGAATTTGTGCCGAAAAAGGAGAAGATATTGATCTTCTTAAACGGGTTTGTGAATGAACCCAAGAAGGGAGGTAAGTCGTGCCGACGACATTAAGTAAACTTGGTTTTGATCATCTGGATTGTCATTTGTGACTCTCCGTTCATGTTGTTTCAATTTATGTTTTTGTAGCTAATAGCATTATTTTTGCTGAGTTCCTTTCACATGTGTGTTTTCCATGATTTTGTAGCCAATTGAAGTGCATTACATCGGATGGATGAAGGAGTGAGGAACATGGGATTTTGATAACTCCCAACTTCACAAAATCAGAACCAGTTTTCTGAAAATGTGAACTTACAAATGCACAAATTCGTTAGTCGCGAAGGAGGAATCGCTAGTCGCGAACACTCTTGTGAGTCGTGATAGCCTTTTCAAGAGCGCATAAAAAATCAGGAAGACTCTGTGAAAATAACAACTCCTAGTTCAATTATGTCGTGAATCGTGACATTCCCATCGCGCTCGCAACCAAAATCAGAAGTTTTTTGAATTTTTGCAACTCTCAGGTCCAAAAATTCATGAGTCGCGAAAGACATTCGCAAGTCGCGACAAGCTTATCCCGATCGCGATGAAAATTAGCAGATTTCCAAAAAATGACAAGTTCCAGATGCCAAATTTTGTGACTCGTGACAGGTCTGTTGCGAGCGTGATGACCGTTTGACTTCTGATAGTCTGTTGTCTACTTCGTAGCGACTTGCGACAGTGTCATCTCGAATCGCGACACTGCATCTATAGGAAAAAAAGGTCAAAACCTAGTTTTTTCCAAAATACTTTCTTCTCCACCGCCCTTCCACCATAACCACCACACTTCCACCACTCTCCCACCAAATCCAGCTGGAAATCGCCCATTTCAAAGGCCGAATTCACTCCCATATCAACCCTCATCCTATTTCCCCTCCATTACACCACAAATCCAACCAAACTCGGCCAAGAACCCAAAACCCTAGATTTTAGGGTTTTTCAAACTACTAATTCAATTGGGTTCGGAATCTTGGTGGGCTTGGTTATATCCATCATCCTAAGAATTTATCTGGTACATTTCTTCACCCTTGAGTTCTTAAATTGTGTTCTTTATGAATTTATGAAGTTGTGTGAATTTTTAGATTATAGGATGCTTGGAATTTTGTGATAGTTTGTGATGTGGATGTGGATTGTTGAGATTATGTTCATGATTTTAATTTTAGGTGTGAAACTAGTAGATATCGATTGTGCTAGTTTGGCTTTGGTATTGGATGATGGAAATGTTGAACATTGTGGCTATGAATATATTTTGGCTGTGGTTTTCTTTATTGACTTTTTGACATTAGCTAATTTACCTTTGTTTGTGCTTCTAGAGAATCACATATGGGCTATATGTTGATCTAGATTGGTGATATAGAAGTGCATATTATACGTCTTGGATATATGTTGATCTCAAATTGTTGTAAATTACAATGTTTGGCCTAAATTGATGAAATAGGACATAATTGTGGCATATTATATTTAGCAATGCACATGGATTGAATTTCACATGTATGGACATATAAGTATTCTTGCATCTTTGTAGCAGTTTTTTATGGATTGTAGTGTGTCGACTACATAATTTTTTAATATGATTGCTAATTTCTATAATGATGTTTGGATGTTTATTAATATGTGTTACATACTTAGTGAAATAATATCTTGGAGATGACTGCATATTTTTTGTCTATTATGTCCTTGTGCGCATTATTTACTATTTTGATAGTCATGGCTCTGAAGCAGAGACCGAGAGTTCCTCAGAAGGAGGGTCCTTTTGCCCCACCTCCACCTCCTTCGCCGGTTGTCGAGTCAATACACCACCTCCTCCGGACAAATTTATGAGTTTGCGCAGGATCACTATCACCTATGTGGATAGATGGGACATGTTGTCCTCAAGGTAGATCCAGGAGACATGTTTTGTAGATGCAAGCACTTTGGAGATCCTTCAGCTGAAGGAGCCGGTTCCATGCCTCCTCGATAAAGAGGTATCAGGTATGAAGGGTTTCTTTCCATGGGGTGCACCCATTTACTGGAGGTACACCTTGGAGTTCCTATCCACAGTGAGGGCATGCACTGAGAGAGATGGAGCGCCCTATGAGAGGTTCATTGAGATGAGCCTCTAGGATATTGAAGAGGCATTATGTTGGAATGGAACGGAGATCTGAGCGAGGTTTGATCTAGAGTCACATATTCCCACCACTGAGGAGAACTTCTTATTCTAGTACACTATCACTAAGAAGGTGCGGAATGTGAGGGATAAAAATAATGGGATCATCCACTCTGCCCTTCAGTATATACATCGCCTCATATCCACCACTTTGTTCTGTCGCGCTGAGGTGGCGAATGTGCCAAATGATAAGATTCGCTACTTGTGGGAGTTGACTAGTGAGTGGACAAGATTTGGAGGTTGGGCAGCCTTATGGATCACAAAGGTTCTTAAGGCGAAAAATAAGGACAAGGGAGAGATACCAATAGAGGGTGTGATCACCCTCCTTGCGAAGCAGTTGCACATCGCCACCCCTCCAGGCCTTCAGCGACTTGGTAGGGGTGAGTCCTATTGCATCACATTGGCCCGAATGGCTAACTTTCACCTTATCAAGGCCACGATTGATCCGGGGGCGTTTCATTGGTTATATAGGGCTGGTGGTGTTACATTCATGAAACTTCCATAACCCCAATGTACTAAGATGGAGATGGACACTCTGGTGACTGATTTGGCAATAAACCAGATGCTGAGTGCAGGCAGGGCTTTCTGCGGGAGTTTAATAACCTCCCGGTCCGGACTAATGAGGGCACTATTCCTTCTTGCCAGGCTCCGCCATAGGATGCACCACATTATCCACCTTCATCGCTACAACAACAGCAGACTAATCCGATACAGGAGGACTATGTCCACTGCCAGGTTCAGCAGCTGCCCCCAGATTTCTACTCCATACTGGAGGGCATGTTCTTTGACTCCACCATGTTTTTCTCGCATATCCTCATAGATATGGATGAGGAGATTGATCTTCTCTCTTCTAGCATTTAGAAGCATGTTGGTACCCCGGGCCCTAATCTCGGGACAGAGAGGCGCAGGGAGGCGCGATAGCGGAATGAGGACTGGTTAACCCAGTTCAAACAGCGCTACTCTAGAGATGGCGGTTCATCCTCACAATAGTAATTTTGAGCATATTTTAGTTTTGTGCCCCCTACTTTGATTTGTATTGTGTTTTGCCCTGTTTTGTCTACATTGAGGGCAATGTAGTGTTGAAGTGTGGGGAGGGGATTTATCATTTACTTCTTTCTTTTGGGATGATTTAGACTTGGAAACTTTGGATGTTTTTATTGGTTTTGTATATTCTGTTTTTATGCATTCGGATGCTTTAGTAGAGCTGGCATACAAGAAGCTTTTTGGCTATTTTTATTGAAAAATACAGAAAAATGAAAAAATTGAAAAATTGAAAATTTTGAAAAAAAATTAAAATGAAAAAGAACAAGAATAAAAGGAAAACTCGCTAAGTTGAAACCAAGAGGGAAATTTAGGCAACATTGGCGACCCGGATAGGCTGAAAACCCAAAAGAGTATCCTAGGCAAAAATGAGAGGCTAATTGTGTGGGCGAGATGTGAGCCAAAACAAAAATGATGTGTGACTAGGATGAAAACTCGAAAGAGCTCCTAGGAAAAATGAGAGAAGGAGAGAAAAATAAAAGAAAAAATGTGTTACAAATTTTACTCATTTTTCGGCGTTAGAGTCATAAGGTTGCAGTTGATATATGGATGGATCGGGTAACCTAACATCATGGTACTTCTTGGGAATGGGAAATTTAGCTTGGAAAACGAAGTAAGGTATGAAATTATTGATTCTAGGTATACTTCATTTTTGGGTTGATATATTGGTATGAAGTGGAGGATTTGCTTGAAACTTTGATGTGATTTTGACTTCACTTAATGCCATTGGATTTTAGGATTATCAATTTAGGATTAGGAAATGTTTCTATGGGAATTAGCGAATTGATAAGTGGCATATTTAGGTAGGTTTAGGAATGGGGGTTGTGTGTGATAAAATTCTCATTTGATTCTTGAAAGATAGACTTATGATATTGAGAGTTTTGTGAGGCTTTGATTGGGGGAATATTATTATTAGGATGGGGACATGTGAACTTATTTGTGTTCTTGAATCTTTTCTTACTCAAGGATGAGCAAGGTTCAATGTGGGGAGGTTTGATATGTCCATATTATACGGTGTTTTTGGAATATTTTGTATTCATTTAGGTATGTTTTTGTGCTTTACATACTCCATTTTATCTTCAATTTTGATTAGGAGAGTTAACGACGACTTTTGTGCTCCTACCACTTTTAATAGGGATTTTGTGAGACAAGGTAATAGTTCAAAGGTTTGAAGACTAATTTTTTAAGACAATGAAGACCATGAAAACTGAAGACGTGAAGAAGAGGTGGCCACATTTAGACAAGAAGAAGAAAACATTGAAGAGCAGCTTACTATGTCTGTCACGACTCGCGACGTATGGGTCGACTCGTGACAGATCACTGCCCATACATAATTTTTGACTTTTTGCACTATAAATATCATCTTATTCTCTCTCCTTCACACAAATTTTTCTTCCCGGTTTCTGAAGCTCTTAAACCCTAGTTTCCACCATTCGCATCTTTGTTTCATCTTGATTTTATGTTTGAATTGCTATTATTGTTTAGTATGAATTCTAGTAGCTAAACTTAGCCTTGGGAGCAATTGATTAAAGATTCCAAGACCATATATTGAGAACCATTTATGAGCTATTTAATGCTTTGCTATTGTGCATTTATTGTGCTTGAATGTTGGTTGTTGAATGCATTAATGGTGTCGGAAGTTTGAGTATATGAATTGATTATATGATTACTTGTTAGGGTTGAGAGAAAGTAGCTAGTTTTCCCCTCTTTTGATATGGAATCCAAGAGCATGAATTAGAGCTTCTAATATGGTTGATGATTTGATAAATGCTAGA